>JBBMKF010000112.1:4869663-4909948 GCA_037834155.1 Curcuma caesia
CAAAACTGCTCCGGGGCGATTTCGTGACGCCTTACCGGAAATCCTATCTGGCGTGAACTCACAAGACGGCCGGCGCCGGCGGATCCAATTGGCGTAGGCGGCGCTCCAGATGCGGTCGCTCGACGTTCCTCTAGCACCCACTCGAAAAGAGCTTTGAGGCCCTCGCTTGCATCCGCGATTATTACCTGATTGATGCACATGGGGCCCCGGCGTGTGATATCTGCTCCCGCCAATCAGGAGGATGGTTAACGTGCTTGATGAAAATCAACAGAGCAAATGTCAGAGTTGGTCCATCCTTGGCGGTGTGGACCGTGTGACTCGAACCCGAATTGGAATCTGAATCTAACTTTTTTAAATTTAAATATTTAATTTTTACCATCCATTTCATCCCATAAAAAATTTCACTAACTATTAAAATAAATCAAAAAATATAAATAAATTTTGATAAAGTTACAAATTTCTCATATGTAATATGTAGATTTAAACTTTTATTGTATAGTCAATTGATCTCTTAAATAGAAATAATATATTTATTTTAATTTTAACCTAAATCGACTATTAATCGATTCAATATTCACTCAATCAATTATTTTAAATCTTTTACTGATTGATAAATTAGTCTCTATTGATCTACTAATCGATTGATATTTTGATTCTAACTACTTTAAGATTAAATATTGTATCAAGATTCTTCGTGTATTAGCACTTATTATTTACTTAATACAAGTCAATCTTGATTTAATAAATTTTCAATATTTAAAAATCATGTATCCATGACTTTATTGATCGTCTATTGTGGAACGATCTTAATTCACAAGAGCTTCCAATGCTTAACGATTATTTATTCAAATTTTCATCATTGGCACATTTAAAGATTATTTATTCAAATTTTCATTGTTGATAAATATTTTATCGATCTTGATATTTTCTGTCACTCCTTAAGTATCCAATCTTACTTGAACAAAGTGACAAACAAGTTTGACACATTTTACTAATGTGATGTTAAGAAATATTTTCAAATGTTTTTTTTAAGAATAAAAATAAACTTGTGCTAAGAAATGCAAAAAAGAATAAAGACTCGTACTGAATTTTATTACTGTCAAATATCAAAATTTTCTTAGATTTAATTAGACTTTCCTTCTAATTCATGTACCGAATAATTTAAAATATAATTTAATTTTTTTAAAAAAATAGCAAATGCTAAAAAGATGTTTTTTTTAATCAGTGAGACGTCTCATTTTAATTTGTTTATAAAAATATCTCGTTCTACTATTTAATTATATATAATTATCCAACGATCATCTAATACTCTTTAATATTTTTATCTACCATCTAAATTTTGAATCAATCAAGTGTAACAATTATAATTTTATATATGCTACAATATGAATTCATATTCACGTTGTAACCGTTATGATTATGTGTAAATTTTTATTATTTTTATTCATGTTATATCAATTACGATTTCATAATTATTATAATATATCCGATCAATTTAGAAATTAAATAAATAATATTATTATTAAATAGTATTAAAGAATAATTAATCAATTGTATGGGATTGGATGAAACACCTTATCAATAAAAAATGATAAATTCCCGTTAGTCCCATTGACTATCTTTAGGGATGACTGGCCTGACTCCATAAAAGTTTTTTATCGGTCACCAGGGTAAATCGAGAAGTGCATGCAGCGACCAGCCCAGCCTGGCTCCATGGAAGTTTCCCACCGGCCACCAGGGTAAATCGGGAAGTGCATACAACAATCAGCCCAGCCTAGCTCCATGGAAGTTTTCTATCAGCCACCAGGGTAAATCGGAAAGTGCATGCAGTGACTAGCCTAGACGCCAACATCCTTTGATTGCGTTCCTCATTTGGAGGAAAATTCCTGTAATTACGTCATAACCGTCCAGTATCATTTGATTGCGCTCCTTATTTGGAGGAAAATTTCTACAAATACGTCATAGCTAGAGATCGAACCGTAAATACCTGAGTGACAACTTGAATATCCCACCGCGACATCGGGGCAGTTGCCCCGGGGGCCACCTTATCAATAAAAAATTAAAGTGGAGTGTTGTTGATGATTTAAAAAAAACTCTTATTGATTCTTTTCTTAAAAAATGGACCATAAAAATATTTGCTTTTACTGAAATTTAAATTATAATATTATGTTAGCAATTTTTATGACAAAATAAATTCGATAAAATCACCACTTTTTCCCCCAAAAATTCTATTAAAAAAATGGCAAAACAAAAAATAAAAATTATTTTGTCGTTTTGTTCCCGTTCCGGAGGTGTCGCTGTGTCAGGATCTGTCCCCCGCCTCCTCCTCATCATTCGCCGATTCCAAATATTCCTCGCCTCTCTCTCTCTTTTCCTAAAAGATTCCCATCATTTCCTAATATTTTCTTAATCTGATCCATTTCGCCCGTTTAATACTTGTTTCCAACCGTTTCCTTTTAGAGAAACGATTAAGATTCGCGTCATTCCGGAGTTATTTTAATTAATTATTGCCCGCGGGGAGGGTGTTTTTGGGAACCGAAATATGAGGCGAGGGTTTATTCGCAAAATAGGTCCCGAAGCGTCGCCCTTTATAAAACCCCTCGCACGTCTTCTGCTTGATTCGCCGGATGGTATTTCGAGCTGAGCTGATGATCTCGGCGACGGCGATCGCGAATGCTGGGCGTCGGGATTGGAGATCCAGCGGCGAGTTCCGAGACGTGGCGGGCGGCTGCGATAGCGCCAAGGCGGCGAGGCGGTACTCGACGAGGCGGGCCAAGGCGGCAGAGGAGGAGCGGGAAGCGCCGGCGGCCGTCAGGTCTCCGACGAGAGTCTGCACCGATTGCGGAACTTCGGAGACGCCGCTGTGGCGAAGCGGCCCTTCTGGGCCTAAGGTCGCGATCTGTTTTTTTTTCCCTCGCGTTTCTTGATATCTCCGGACCTAATTCTGCATTTTCCGGAGCTTGATCCGGATGATTTTCGAGTTCGATCGAGCTTGGTCTCTTGAAATTCTTCTAGGGTTTGCTCGGCTCTTATTTTCCGTTTCGTGTTTGGTCAATTCGAGAATGCTTGATTGCTTCTTTGGTCCAAAACGCGATTGCACTTTCTACGATCCCCTGAACTACTCAAATCGTCGGTTGCTTTTGGCAGTCCCTCTGCAATGCGTGCGGGATTAAGTACAGGAAGAGGAAAAAGGCACTCGAACCCGCATCCCGCACGGGCACAAGTTCGCGATCGGATGCCGGCTCCGATGCCCAGGCGGCTGAGGCGCTGAGCCCAGAGGATCTGAAGAAGAGACAGAGACTGAAGCAGGAGAGGATGCTGAAGCTGCTGCTCCTGCAGCACGAGAAGCAGAGAGGCGGGAGGGAGGAGGAGAAGAAGAAGGCAACGGCGGAACACGGCGAAGAAGTCGAGGAGGCCGCCTTGCTCTTGATGTCACTCTCCTCGGGCCTCTTTCTCCATTCCTAGTACTGCTACTGCTCCCCTTTAACACTATCAGTGTAGTTTAGTAAAAAACAAAAAAAAATATTAAAAAAAAGGAAAAATAAAACAATAGAAAGCAGGGAAAAGTTTAGTGTGTGGTTAAGAATTAATTATCCAGAAAATGACTATAGGAGTTTTAGTTTAGTGTGACTTAAGCTTAGTTTGGGCCTTGTTTTATTTGCAAAAGAGTGTCTCTGGTGTTACGAGAAACTGTCTTGTGGATGTTCTTTTCTCTTTGTTATGTAGCTCTGGAAATGGTTCTCTTATTAATCTGTTTCACTGTTTAGTGAAAAGTACATTTTTCTATTTTCTTAAATGGATAATGTACTGAATTATGACGAAAAAAATTAAAAATCTGGAAAAAAAATCGTTGCATTTAAGGAAGAAAAAAAAATCGGCGGTCGAGTTGAGTCCTCTAGGGTTTAGAAACTAGAATCGTTACCATAAATGGAAAGGTAGCGTCAGCGAAGAGCATTTCTTTTCTGCCCTCCATTTCCAAGCGCCTGATCTCGCGCTCTCTGGTTCTTCCTCGCCGCCGGCAACTCTTCCGATCCGGGAACCAAATCCGAAGAGTCATTCCCTGAAACAGACGATGCTGCAGCGACGAGACCCTCCAGCGGCGCGTCCCCTCGATCAAGGCGTTTACAGGGTGCGGTTTTGCAACGAATGATTTCATAGATCAGAAATCTAAATCCTTCGAGATCTGTTTGCTTCGCAGGGGATTCTTGTGGTGAAGAGCCCGGTGCAGAAGCATCTCAGAAGTGGAAGCGCTGTGGTGCTCTTTTCTCTGGGAACGGGAGGAATCCGGAACAATCGACGCCCCATTGACAATGAGGAACCGAGAGATTACGCCGATCGATGAGGAACCCAGATCGGCTTGGCAACTTAGCTCTCAAGCATGTCAAGCCAGGGTTGATTACAATCGAGTTCATTTGGCATTGTGAAGGAGTCGTCTGAACCTTTAACTGTAAGAATTCTGATCCGTATACCATTTTTGCCATTGTACATTTTGGTTTCACCATATTGATAACCTTTAGATGTGATATGCTTGGATGTGATAATATATAAGTGGTTGATTTTACTGCTATTACTTTGATCTGGCCATAATTAGTTGTCAGTTCTCTTCGAGATGAATTCCCTTCAATAGTTGTTTCCTTCAAAGAAACAAATAAAAGGTGTCTGAGAAAGAGTCTCTTTCTCCAAGTTTAACAAGTTTTACTCTAAATCGTGATCTGCCTATTGAAGAATTTTTCAACAACTGCACCCACCTTTTAGTAGATATGACTGCCTAACTTCCTCAAAATCCTAAAGAACCATTGTTAGTCCATCCAAATCAAACCACTCAAATCAATTGCAAGGATTATTTGATTAGTTTGTGAAGCTGATCTAGCATCATATTTCTGCTATTTAGTGTCAAAATTATGGGATTTTTGTCTACAAAGGTGTATGCTGCATTTATGTTAATGAACTCTACACACACACACATGCAAATCACTTCAGGGTTTTTTTTGTTACATTGATTTGTTTTCATATATATAGCCAGCATTTTAAGCTAGAATTACTATTCTCAGTGGTGATTATGGGTTACTCTCTTTTAATGTAGATCAATCTTGTCTGTGGAGGGAAACCTTGAGACTAAAGTTTTCACTGATCAAGTTACTGGTTTAGTTAGACGATTAAGAGAAATTGCTATTCGACGAGACGGTGCCACTCTTTCCTTTTTCAGTTGCTTTGGTTTCAAGCAGAGAAATTACCGTCCGTTTGTAACCTGCAAGTATAAACTTTGTACCACTAATCGTATGCTTATCAACTATCATTCCAAAAGAAAATGTCATTTTCTGATGATGGCACACAGAAGTCATGCCTATTGGAACTATAGATGTAGATAATCTTAGCTTCTAAATCTGCAAATGCATCATAGATTAGTTCCAACTGAAAGTTAGGTCGGCTTTTACTGCCACAGTTTTAACTACGTGTTAAATCAGGAAAAACTGTATGAATTTGGAATCTTTATTATTTTATTTTGTATGGAAAACAACAGCTTTATCCACTGCCAGACAGCTTTTGATTTAACTGTTGAATAATTTAAACTGCTGGCAAAAATTATTTACTGAACATGGTCTAAGGTTTGGTGGTTGTGCTTAAATTTATCTTGCTGATAGATCATGGAGTCTTGGAATGAGAAAAATAAACTGATTAGTAGTATGCTTTTGATCCCTCACTTAAGTACTGTATGCTCATGATGCAATCTGACTCAACTATCTGACACCTATTTGTTTTACTTCACCTTGATCTGTGAATGCTAACATCTTTTCAAATGTCTGCAGGTCGTCTTCTGTTTCTGAATCATGGTAACACAGCTGCTGAATCAGAGGCGCCTACAAATGTGGGTTATTACTGAGAAGCATGATCTGGATCACCACTACAGCCTCCAGGTGCCAAAAATCTTAGGACATTATCTGTTAAAAACATTGTCTAGGTGATCTTATTCCGAAAAATTCCAATTGGATCACATACTCATAAGGGATTCTGATCTTAATGACATTGTATTGTTCTTCCAGCAGATGGCTGGGAAATAGCTACCCAAGTCTGCATTCCAGGGCTAACCTGCCTTCAAAAGATTTTTGTTCTAGACTTTGATCTAGAGTTCTTTACTCCATCCATCCTTGATCCCTTTATAGTTATTGTTGCTTGTGAGCTTCCTTTCAATTTCTCTGTGCTGCTGAAAAACAAAGTGGTCTCTGCTAGGGGATCTGAAGCTGTTGGATGCCGGACAAACAGTGGCCGTGGAGCCTATTTATGAGGTAAAGGGAAGAGCCATTGATGCTCTTTTGTGGTCCAAGATTCTTGCACATCATGAACCATGGCCATTAAAACCTGTGAGGACACTGCCAATCAAGCGAGCAGGCCTCTGGAGATCAAATGCTTAAAAAAAAACACTTCAGGAACAAGATTTTCCCATCCATCTTTGAATCTCTCTGTTCTTTGTTTTCTTCTGACTGTACATGTTAGCAAAACTTTAACCAGTCACCATTTTGGAAGCCAATTGACTTCTTTCCTGTTTGCAGTAACCACTGAGATTCTTTGCTCCACCATCACATCAAAGGAGAAAGGGAAGAACACGAATCAGATTCAGTTTTGATAAGTAAATTGTATCTAATTCATGTGTTTCATGTGTTTTGCAGTGCCAAAAAGGCCACTCTTTTGTGATTAAAGAGACGTTAGATCGAGCTACAGCAGAGGGCAGAGGCTTGTCCCCCGAGGGCTCCTCAATCTGCGTGCAGCTCGCCAATTCAAAGCGCAGCGCACGCTCCTGCCTCCGCCATGGACACGATCAAATTAAAGCTTCCAGCGCAGGCCCACCTCCGCCTCCTCCCCCTCTATAAAAGGCCCAAGGCACCGTCCGAGAGGCCGTCAAAGGCCAAACGGAAAGCATGATCTTCTCCTCCGGAGGAAACCAGAAACAGGCGAGGAGGAAGCAGAGAAAGCAGTCGCCGCCGCCGCCGCCGCCGCAGCAGCAGCAGCAGCAGCGGAGGCTGAGCCAGACCTTACCGGAGCAGAAGGCGAAGCTTTACATCATCTATCGGTGCATCGTCATGCTCCTCTGCTGCCACGACTGATCCTTCCTTCATCTTGCTGGCTGCTCTTTGGATTCCAGTTCATGGGGAGGAGCAAACGTGGACTGTGACAGTGACAGTTGACTAGTTCGAGGTGTGATGTTTTGTTTAGAGGACGACGACGATGATGATTGAAGTTCACGTGGATCTTGTTCAGGTGAATTAATAATTTGTGAATTAGAAACAATATTATGGTCTTCATAGGAGTTAGATCCCTTTAATCTTTTTTTTTTAATTTTTTAAAATTAGTTTTTCAATTTAATATTATCTTATATAATTTTATATTCGCATAAATTACACAGCTTGTTCAAAGTTCAAACCAGTTGTGTGGTGGCCCGGTGGCGGCTCTCACGTTAACAACAAATTGTTGGTATTTTGCTCACCTAATCTAACTCCCTCGTGGTTCGGCAACAAGTGGGTCCCATCAAATGATACGATTGGGTGAAATTGAAAAGAGAACCTCGTATTTTCATTATTGTTGAAAGATACATGAAGCCCCGGCTTATCATTCATAAAGTTTTAAAAAATTTATGGTATTGGATTGTCCACGAATTTATCTGTTTTTTTTTATTTATCTATTGTGATCGAGAAATTTTTTTTTATTGAATACGTTATCTTAATTCAATTATTGACAAGTCGAAATTTTTATTTATATTATAGTAATTTTAATTAATATTTAAAATAGTTTTAATTAATATTAAAATAATTTTAATTATAATTATTTATTAATTTTGAATAAGTTAGAGTAATTTAGTCAAAATTATTATAATAATACTAAAATAAAGATATATTTTTTAATACAAAATGGTGTGTTATCGAGTAATTTATTAAATCTCATATCCTTTTGTTTTCCTAATTCATTGATTTTTTTTCTTTCAAAAAGCATGATTTTCCCCACATTTATTTAGCTAAACTAATTTTTTTATATTATATATCTAATTTATACCTATTAATTACATACCTTTAATAAAAGTTAAATATAAAATAATTTTAGATTATAAAATAAATAGAAAGAAATTTGATTTTAAATACAAGCACGAACGTACTTGTGCTTTCCTTCGATGAAAAAAAAAAGTCTACTGTGTAATTAAAGGTAGAATTCATCGTCCAACCATCTTACACAATCATTTTCATGATCGTGGTAGAGAGATAAATTGAGAAATTATATTTGGGTACTACGATGGAAGGTATTATTTCGATTTTATCAAAATTCTACTCTTATCCACTATAATAAATCTGTTCCGTATTAACCAATTCAATCATTAATTGATAAATCACTCACTTTATCATAGATAAATAACATTTATTGCTTGTAAAATAAAAAAAATATCACATTGATACATAAATTAAATTTAATTCATATATAATAATGGATAGATACTCGATTGAAGTTAGAATAAAAAAAATACTATTCGAATATGATCCGACAATAATAAATTTGGATTCAAATAATATTTAAATTTGACTTTTTAAAATAATTATCTGATCGATCAGATCAAAATTTGAATATCCTAATTTAAATTTCCACCCTATTAGGATAGATGATTTGGCTCAATATTTCATCCACCAAATTAATGACGATTCAACGTCATTAATTAAATAATTATTCAAATATCGTGTGTATATATATAACGTGAATTTTAAATTTTATTTTTTTTGAAAAAACACTCTAAATAAAAAATACAATTTCAAATGAAAACCTGTGAGAGAGAAGATTTTTGAAATGGAAAAAATTTGATAAAATAAAAGAAGTGTATGGCTTCATTTTGGTAAATAAGTAAAATAATAAGAGTGATTTGATAAATCTGCCGATAATATTTTCGGCAACAAATAATAAAAAGGAAAATAAAATAAAATAATTGGGACAAGTTGGAAGAAATGTCAAGGCAACGGCGGAGACACACACTCTGACGCCTGTGCGAGAGCAAGAAACGCGTCTGCATCACGCAAGCCGCCGAAAGAGGGAAAAGGGGACGACGATCGAGAGAGTCGCGGAGGAGAAGGCGCATGGCGACGCTGCAGAGTTGGCGGAAGGCCGTGGGCGCGCTCAAAGATTCCACCACCGTCGGCCTCGCCAACCTCAACAGCGATTTTAAGGTAAAAATCCGAATCCCTCCTTTTTTTTCCCTCTTCCTTTTTCACCTGCTGTAGTTCATGAAGATCGCCCCTTCTTTGTTTTTTTTTCTTGATCGAAGGATTTGGATGTGGCGATCGTGAAGGCCACCAATCACGTCGAGTGCCCGCCCAAGGAACGCCATCTGAGGAGTCAGTTCTACTTTCCCCTTTCCTTTTTCCTCCTTCCCCCAATTTTTGCCCTTTTTTTCTATCATCAATTTCATGTTTTCCGGACTGTGATGAGTTGCAGAGATCTTGGCGGCCACTTCGATCACCCGCCCTCGCGCAGATGTAGCCTACTGCATCCACGCCCTTGCACGGAGACTCGCCAAGACCCGCAATTGGACGGTACCCCTTCTCTCCCTTCTTTTGCGTCGTGTTTGAGAAGAGAATTATGCGTTTGAGAAAATTGGGAACTTAAAAATTGTTTAAAATTGATTGGATATGTGTTTGAGAAGAGAATTATGAGGATTTCTTTTCTTTTGTGGGTTTGGTTCCAAAATAGTTATTGTGGCCTTTATAGTTCCTCGTTTGAAAAGGAAAGGAAGACATAAAGGGGGAAATTAAGTCCTCCAATTTTGGGGAAAGGGAAGCGAAGTTGAATATCATTGAACAATGCGTGTCATCTTATACAGTTTTGATATGATATTTGAGTTGCGTCAGACATATCATGTGAACTCTGTAGATGCATTTGTGGTAGAAAGTTGGAAGTACACGTAAAGAAAGCATCTGCCATGGTTTGTGTTTGAAGAAAATTTATCTAGATGCAAGATTCAAGTAGTATAAAACCCACTAGTCTTATGCTTGGCTGACCGACTTCCCAGTTGAGATAGAATTTCAAGGGCTTTCATGGTTCTGCCACCGCCTTTTCACAATTCCCTTGTTAAAGCAACAATAATAATATCCTAGAACATTCATGTGGTCAATGCCAGCAACCTAGATTACCAGTTAGAATTATGATTATAAAATGTTGTTAACTCCTTGGTCTTTTGGTACATAAAGGATTTTCTAATTTTGGTTTTTTTGGCTTGTTGATAACCGATCAAGGCTAGAACAACTGAAAATACTCCATGTTGTGTAACAAGGTCTAATACAATGGACCCCAACCCCCTTTGCTGCTAGAATTCTAACAAGATCTAGATCAAGGCTAGATCTTTTGACTTGTTTCTATGCACTTCCCTTATTAGGTTTTTTTAAGTTGTAGAATTGACTGGTAAAAGTTGAATAACATCAAGAGTGCAGGTGCTAACATATAGTCTTACTGTTTTAAGTGGGACAATTAACACGCAGCAGATTTTTTTGGGCGTGCTCTGCATATAATTGTGCTGTGCATGGACACGACACTGCAGACTTGATATAAATTGCTGAGTGGGAATTTTTTTGTTGCTACTTTCTATTGCTGTTCTAGCAGTAAGAGTTACAAGATCATCTAATTAGGTCAAGCCATGGTGGTGTAAAAGAGTAGAAGGGTGAAGGGTCACATACTGGAAAGGAACACAATGCACCAAATAGGAAGTACAATCATAAGTTCTATAAATCTGAAAAAAATAAAAATATAGTGAATATAATTTGATCTAGAATTATAAAAAACGTAATTGGTGCAGGGGACAATAATGGGAATGGAAAAAACAGAAGTGGAAAAATAAATACCATAGTTATAAGAACATGAAGTGGGTTTGAGACTAGAATTGAATATTGAATGCCAATTGTGTCAGTTTCGTACTCGTGTTAGAAGGATTCTAGACTTTAGACAATTTCATGGTGACTCCTTATAATAAGATGTTAATCCCAGCTATATTTTCTCTAAATCAACTATGACGACCATAAATAATTTTCTTGCCTGTTTGTGAGTAAAACTCCAAACCAACCTCATGTATGATATGGCAATGATTTGGACCATTCAAACAAGCACTAGTAAGTGGTATGTATGCCTCTTTGTGTTGGTTAGTTTAGATGGAGATCTTTTTAAGGCTTTATTTTCCTTTCTAGTAAAAATGGATTATTTTTCAGTTTCCATCATAAATAATAAGTGGTGTACGCTTTGTGTTTACGTTATGTCCTGTTTTTCAATATGGTTTGTTGGTGCTTAAATTGAATTGCTGCGCAGTGTGGTTTAAACAATTGAGTCAATATTATGGTGGATGTTTGCTTTGGATAACACTTTATTGGATGAATATCTTTTGAAAATAGTTAAAATTTATGTTTCAAGAGTCCTCATTGATGTTCAGAAGATGCTACAATATTTTTGTAAAAATCTTTCTATAAATTTTTATGGTCACATCGAGTTACAATAAATGGAGTTAAATGGGAAGCCTTCCATGATTTATTATATTTGGATTAATGGAACATTATGGAATGGTCTTCAATGAGTTTTTGGTGTGGGAATATTAATTAATTGCTAAAATACTTAAACACAAATAAAAGATTAATCTTCAAAAAGAGTTTGTGACTAACTATACCACGATTATGCAAACCAATTTGCTTTTGTTGCACTTTAACAGCTTCCTTCTCATTTGCAATTTTTTACAATTTGATTCTTTTGATCTTGAAATTTCTCTTGCATTGGATCTCAATTTATTGCAATTTCTATTTTCAATGTATCTTGGATCAAAACCCAATTGCCTTGCATCTGACATTTTTTGTGAAATAAATTGTTAGTCTACAATGTACTTTCATTTTTTCCAGTGTAACTCGCCAATTCAGCCCACTGCAAGCCCAAGTTAGGAATACAAAAATGTTTTTTTTTTTGGGGGAATAACACGGAGAGAAGAGGTGTGAAGGCATTGGGAGGAGAAGATGATGGCATACAAGTGGATATAACAATGAAGGGAGACGATGATGGGTATAGGGTTGACAATGAGATTGTGCTTTGACATAGAACAAGCATGGCCGTGTGCCTCAAGGAAGGGAGATAATGATGGATACACGGTTGAGAGTGAGGTTGTGTTTTGATAGCAATTAATGTAGCTTGGGCAAGGTCATGTGCCTCAATCATTTTTCCTATGAGCCTTGATGAGGCATGAATGAATCATGTGCTTTAACTGACAAACTCACAGATTCATGCAAAATCAGCAATTCTGCAAGAGAGGAAGTCTCCAAACTAGTATTTGCTTGAATGATTGAATGAATGTAACAACGAGATGAGGCCTCTTTTATAGTCCTTATTGTATTCAGTGTGGTAAGACATTATTAGGCCGACTTGGTTTGCTAGAATTGTAAAAATAATAAAAATATTTTAAATTTAAGATCTAGATAAAAAACATATCTGTTTTACTGTACCAATTTTATTTCTAAAAGATTTTATCTTTTTGTTTAATTCATCACTCTTTCGTCATGATTGGTTCTAGTCTATTAGCAGATCGATCTGATATTAGCTGGTCTTGGTTGGCATTGGCTGATCATTGCCAAATCTGCACAATGTGACTGCAAATTAACCAAATTAATTGATCAAATTATGTTGCTTTTTAACACTTAATCTCAATTTTATATTATTTGAATTCAGATAGATTTCTGTGCCTAATAATGAGATGCTTAAGAAGATAATCGAGCATCTTTATAGACAGTTGTACAGGTGACAGACTATATTAATTTGCTAAATTTTTTGCAAACTATGAGTATTCAGTGTTTCACCTAGTTCCATTCTAAAGTGTCATCTCTACTATATCCTATTATTATCGTTGTTGTTATTGTTATTATTATCCATTACTTCTCATAGTAAATGGTTCAATGCAGGTGGCGTTAAAGACGTTGATAGTAATCCATAGGGCTCTTAGGGAGGGTGACCCAACATTTCGTGAAGAGCTTCTTAATTTCTCACAAAGGGTCCGAATTCTTCAACTATCAAATTTCAAGGATGATTCAAGTCCTATTGGTATTTGCTTATACCTTCATAAAAGAGAACAAATTGAGAGCCTATGTTTCAGTGCTGGAGCTTGTAACTTTATTTTCTTATGTTGTCGGGAGAAATACTTAATTTGTATCATTGGCAGCTTGGGATTGCTCTGCGTGGGTGCGTGCTTATGCTTTGTTTTTGGAGGAAAGACTTGAATGTTTCAAGGTCTTGAAGTATGATGTCGAAGCTGAGCGTTTGGTACGACCTGCTCCAAGTTCTGAAAAGGTCTGGACAATCTTCTGAACAATCAAACATGTTTTGTTTGCACCCGGAACTTTTACTTGAAATGCTGAATTATTCTACTTATCCAACACATTTCTGACAGGGGCATAGTAAAACCAGAGAACTGAAAAGTGAAGATTTATTGGAGCAATTGCCTGCTTTACAGCAGTTATTATACCGGCTTGTTGGATGTCATGTAATCATCACTTCAACCCTTAGAGAAATAAAATTTACATATTTAATGGGAGAATGTGTCAATAAAATTTATTTTATTTTTTCTACTTCTGTTTAATGGATGTTCACACTGGTTTCTGGTTGGTTTTGCAGCCAGAAGGAGCAGCCGTTAGCAACTATGTTGTCCAGTATGCACTAGCTTTGGTGAGCAACTTGCTTTTAGAAAAACAAATTATTGTTTCTTCCCGTTACTAGGTAGTCCATTGTTGTGTTTATATTACATTATAACCTTTTTTGGAAGAATCATAGTGTTCTGTCCCAAGTCAAATTCAACCAAGTTGTTTGATATTATAGTGTGCTGTGACTGCTAGAAAAACTGTGCTGTCATACTGTTGAACTCAGAAAAGTGTTCTTATTTAGAGACACACGGTTAGTGTAAATTGAGTTTCTTCATGATTAACTATTATTTGGGGTTGCCTAGCATGAAAGATAAAAACGGATCTATCCATAATTGCTTTCAATACTGAAAACTGCTTTTTTCTACATATGACCTGTTGCCTTGCTATCTGTCCACCATTATTAGTTCATATTTTTTTTGTTTCTGTATAACAGAGAAGGAATTTTTTTTCTCTTATTCCTTTTTTTTCTCTTCATACCTTATTAGGTACTGAAAGAGAGCTTCAAAATCTACTGTGCTATAAATGATGGTATCATCAACCTAGTTGACAAGGTATTGTCGTGGATTTCTCTTCTTGCTGGAGTTTGCACATGTTGACATTTTAGAGAACGACAACCATGCATCTAGTTTGCTTAGCTCGCTAGTTTTCTCTCCATTGCAGTTCTTTGAGATGCCAAGACATGAAGCGATTCAAGCCCTTGAAATCTACAGAAGGGCTGGCCAACAGGTCTGATATTTGCATTTAAGAAATCCTCTGGCACATAATAATTTAGTTTCTTCTTGTGATTGCAGTACTGTTTAGGTTGTTTTTTAGTAATCATGTTCAAGGTAACACAAAACGGCATAAATAAAAGAAACTATTTTCCCTCACTCCTTTTTTTGGCTTCTAAAGAAGGCTCTTTCTTTTCAGGCTGCAAGTCTTTCAGAATTTTATGAAGTTTGTCGTGGACTGGAACTCGCTAGAAACTTCCAGTTTCCAAACTTGAGGGAGGTAGTAACACCCTTGCATGAATTTAAAAGTTCCCTAGCATTTTCTTTAGGTAATATGGATTATTTGAGACTTTTCCTAATTTTTTAGCCTCCACAATCATTTCTTGCAACTATGGAAGAATACATTAGAGAGGCTCCACGTATGGTTTCAGTCTCAAGAGAACCGTTGGTAAGTAACTAGTTGGACTAGTACTATTTTTTTTTTATATTCAAGCTGTCATTTCATGTATTTTTTATATTGAAGTGCAATGGCTTATTTCCAAATTTTTCTTTTTGCAAATGCTTCATATGCCATGAAATTTTACTGTATGAAACTATGAATATGGAGAAAAGATGTGTTTCCCCCCTTTATTTTGTGATAACTTTTATGTATAAATTGCTATGACCATTGGCCCTCTATCTGCAACTAAACAATGAATCCATGTTTTAAGTGCCAGTTCTGTAGGACAGGAACAAACACTCGGATTGACTGGGATTGTTTTAGCAAAATCCATATCAGTGCAGATGGGGTTAGAATTACCAATTAGATAAGCTCAAAAATACATGAGTTTTTATGCTTGAAGATAGTGTTTTCCTTCATATTTCATTCTAACCCTCAAAAATATATATCTGTAAAGAATTGCAAATAAAGAATTTAGAATTGTCTAAAGAATAAAGATAACAGTGAAAGACAATTGGGTATCAAATAATGGCAATGATATTATTTGCGCTTGACAATTATGTGATGATGAAACATAATGTTAGAGTGATCTTATTGTCAAAGTGATGAAGTTTTTCATTTAATTTCAAGCCAATGAGCCATTGGAAATGCATGGAGATGTAAGACATTTGTACAATGATTATTTACGTACAGCCCAATGGCGACAGTCTCACATAATCAATCATGAATCTTCTACCCTTATCATCATTGTGCATTATGGTCATTTTAAATAAAAGTTAATATCTCTTCTTCCCATTTGCTTTGCCATTTCCTCTGTATCTTGCTGCACAGTTGCAATGAGTTGCAAGCCATTACATTGGTGGTGGTGGGTGGCAAACATGTCGGTGGAACTGTATTCTCTATGGTACTAGTTAAATGTTCTCCACTCTTCATCTACATGACGCTTCTCCATTGTCTCAGCGCCTGTTCTTTGGAAACTTCCATTGTGTCACTTCTCTCTCTTCTTTTGGTTTGAGCTATGCGTTTTTGCTGGAAATAAGCGAATCAAACTCTCTAATTTATTTTCTAGAGCCTTGATATAAGATGGATGGACATTTAAAATTGAAGTTATTGGTAAGGACTCACCAAAAAGTATTATAAAGTTAGGAAGTCAAGGGACACCAATGGGCTAATGAAACAGTTGTCCTTTCTGGATGACAATTCATGATAGAATAACTGCTTTTAATTATTAGCATCTGAATCCTACAAAAGGATTTGTTTATTTGCTTGGGATCTTCTCTTTCTACTCTAAGAATGTCCACCTAAGTTCTAATTGTTGATCTGTCTTGTGATAGGAATTCCCAGAGAGACTCCTTCTGACTTACAAAGTCGAAGCAGTACCTGCCACAGTTGAGGAAGAACAACCATCTCTTGAAGACACTGAATCAGCAACACCCACCATTGAAGATGCATCTCCCGCCCCTCCCACCCCACCTCCCAAGGCAGAAAGTTCAGACACCGTAGATCTTCTTGTAAGTTTTTAATGAGATTTTTTTTTTGGATTTGTTATTCCTACCTGATTGACAATCGTCTCTTGGTGTACAGGGACTAAATGAAGTAAATCCAAATGTATCAGCACTAGAAGAAAGTAATGCATTAGCCTTGGCAATCGTTCCTGCCAGTATGAATATGAACTTCCTTGAACTCATAATTTTCTTTTGTTAGATTCAGTACAGAAGTGATGGTGAGGACAATCATATTTACTTGCAGGTGTTACAACTGAATCTGGCAGCTTTCAAGATAAAGGATTTGATCCAACAGGATGGGAACTTGCCTTGGTGACTACTCCAAGTGACAATAATGCTGCTGTTACCGAAAGCAAACTGGTTAGTCTATCCGATTTTCCCTTTTCTACTGAGATTTGCTAACTATGTAGATTTGGATATGGTATGGCGTAAAAAATGGTTTGAATTGAATCGGAGTTTGAAGGAATCATAATGATTCAATACGATTCAAAATGGATTACTTTTCTACCAATTCTTTGGGAAAAGAAAACTTATTAAAAGTTACATTCAATTTTGTGAAGTTAAACCCCACTCATCAATTTAAATCTAGCTCATTTTATAAAACAAAAGCTGATCTTGCCATGTGGAGGCTTAGTGCTGGAGATGAGGGTCGGGTCGACACTTGGCAATAGTTGAAAAAACTCTTTTCACTTTGAGACTCCGAAACCACAGTGAGGACGACATCAATGGTGAGCTAAAACATTACCATCTTCCTATCTTTCACGTAGCAGTGTAGATTTGTATCCTCAGTCATGCTGATGTTATCAAGACTAACTCCACTATGATGGTGGAATCGAGAATGGTTATCTTATCGTTTGAAGCAGTTTGCAAAACATCTCATTTCAAATTCTGAATCGCATGCGAGAATATTTCCCATTATATCTTATTTCTGACCCCCTTTTATATTCTCACAAGCTTAAGTATTTGTCATTGTCATTATTATTATTGTGACTTGCAGGCTGGTGGCTTTGATAAACTCACGTTGGACAGCCTATATGAAGAGGGGGCATACAGGCAGCAGCGACAGCAGCAGCAACAACAGTACTACGGACTACCACCTCCAAATCCATTCATGGCATCAGATCCATTTGCAATGTCAAACCAATTTGCTGCCCCTCCGGCGGTCCAAATGGCTGCCATGGCCCAGCAGCAGCAACAGATGTCCATGTACATGCAACCCAATCCCTTCGGGCAGCCTCTCTATCAGCAGCAACAGCAGCAGGTCAGCTTGGTGACTGCGCCAAATCCCTTCGGCGATGACGGTTTCAGAGCCTTCCCTGGAAACAATCCTCACCAGCCCAACAACCCTTTTGGAAGTCCCCAGCTGATCTAGCTCATCGAGCGATATGCCTGCCCCTGCCCGTATATTCTATCGTCCCGCGAATTCTTTTGGATTTTGTCTAGGAACAAACTGCCTGTGTGCTGATAAAAAAAAAGTAGTAATTCACACGAAAATATATGAAAATGCTGGATGGTGTTGTGATCAGTTTGCTTCTTGGACGAATGTCGATTATTAGTTACTTGTATTGCTCATTCAAGAGTTGTCTGGTTAGTTTTCATTCCCTTTGCGATAACTATTGTATGCACTCTGTTTTTTTTTTGCCTCATTGTGAACCATAACATCATTATCGAATATGCATATCTGTCTAACTGTTTTTGCCCAAATCAATTAAATTATGTCGTATTATATTGACTATCAATGGCCCTGTCTCAGCCAGAACATTTTCGGTTTTTTATCGAACCGTGCATATTTTTTATTTCTTCTAACTTTCATAATATTCTAATCATAAAGTGTATTTTTAAAATATTTTTCTCCTTTTTTCCCTATCGAGTCCGTTTTAAATTTTAAATTATATTTATATTTTTGAATTTATATTTGATAGCGTAAATTAAAAATAATTTTTTTTAAATTTATAAAAATTTAATAAAATTTATCATAAATTTATTATAAGATCTATCTATCGGAATGATATTTATTAACTAATATCATTATTAAATCTCAACACTTGTTTAAAAAATATTATATTTTTAAATTTTTAAATAATATAAATTTATCATTGAATCTCAGGATTCTTTTAGTTTAAAAAATATTATACTTTTAAAACTTTGAATAATATAAATTTATAATTAGATTGATGGATGAATTTAAATAATTTTGAACCACTTTAAATTAAAATTAATATATTTTTAAAATTTTTTTAATGTATCTATATTTTTAAATTTGAATTTAATAATATAAATTGAAAATAATAAATATTTATTAGTCTCAATTTAGATTATCAAATTTAAATTAAAGAGTATAAATATATTGAGAAGGTTTTAGAATACATTAATAATATTATAAAAATTAAATACGTTAAATGAGAAAGAGAAAACCTGCATGTGGAGGCCCGGAACATTTTTGTCATTTTCCCCCGGTCGAGTTGGTCCGATGTCTACGTTCCGTTAACCCGCTGCCCCACTCGGTCGGCCGACGGATAAGGTCAGGAGGCGGTTAACCAATCTCCACCCTTCCGCCACGTGCCCGTCGCCCTCCTCCGCACTGCAGGCATGGATTCGTGCGTCAGTCACGAATCGCCATTGGACCGGGCCGCCATCAAGCGTCACGATCCGGCTGCGCCGCGAAAGCTACAGCGAAGAAGGACGCGACTTGGTCGCCTTCCCTCGCCGACACTTGGCCCCTCCCCTCCCACACATGGCGGCCCAAAGGTAACTCCTGCCGACATTAAACTCATTAATTTAATTAATATTAATTCCTTATTTAAAATATATATGTATATATTTAAGGCAACTCGACCTTTTAATGGCAATTAATAATTTCCAAAGATATAAAATAAAATTGAAAGTAAAAGCGTTCAAATTGGAGTCCACATGCATTAACGGCGTTAAATATCTCTCTCTCTCTCTCTCTCTCTCTCTCTACTGGCTACCAACTCAACGGCTTTCCGATTACCCTGAAGATCAGATCTCCGCTTTACTGATTCCCCACTTTCTTCTTCTTTGTCTAGCCGAACGCCATCGAGCGCTGTTCTTGATCGGATTTGAGTTCCTGGCGAGTTGACGGAGGAGGAGGAACGGTTTGGTGCTGGGGAAGAACAGATCGGTGCTGAGTTCTGCGCGTCCGATCGACTGATCCTAGCGTACGCGGCCGTTTTTCGCGCTCGCTGCATTTTTTTTTCTTTGTAGTGGATCTTTTAGTGTTTCCCATTTGTTTTTTGGTGTTTTGAGTATGCGAATTTTCTTTTTTGGTTTATAGCTTTGAGGGTGGTATGATGACATGTTTATAATATTCGGTTACTTCCGTGTGCAGAATATCTTAAAAATTGGCTTGTTCTTACGGACATGACAGTAGGAGTCAAAGTTGGCAGACTATTTGTTGGGGAATTTGACATACAATTTCGGTTCTCGGAGTTAGAGTTTGTCTTAGGGAATGACTAAGAATAGTTTCTATGAGTCTATGCTTACCTGTATCCACACATGAATTATACATGAAGTACACATGAAGTACAAGAGATAATGCACATGAGAGACACTGTTTTGTGTCACACTGGAAAGACTGATATTTGTGAATTATCTGTCACCCTCTTTGCTTCATATTTGTAGGAATATTCACCTAATCTGAATTTATCAGTGAATTTCGTCAACCATTGGCCTTTCCTTTAGAGATTGGATAATCAATTCAAGAGAAATACAATTACTTTGTGTAACTACAGTCCTGACTACATTTAATTTATGGCTCAAAGTGCTTATTGAAAGGTCTAAACTGTCCAAACTAATTCATAAGTTTTGACCTGAATCTTTTTCCCTATAAAGCACATTTGATGTCAATTGTGGGTATGGTGGGGTTGTGAAGTGTGAATTATGATACATTTGGTACTTTTAGCAGTTTTATAAGTGTGATGATACCTACGTGTCTACATGAGTACATACCTCATGATAACATTCCTGACTGGTACATGTACATGCCTCATGCTGATTGTCGTTGGTTAAGATCCTTCAAGAAATTTTTGATTTGTGGGAAGAATTTATAGTTTGGTTCTAGCAGCCACTAGTAAGTGATTCAGCACTATGCTTATTGCATAGGGATAAGAACACTGTGTTATTACTATTGATAGAAAGTTATAACAATATGATAGTCACAATTGTGATATGGACCTTAGGACTCACGATTTCACTACACAAATTGACCTAAACAATCTAAATCTAGGTAGGATTTAAATTGGGCTAGGATCTTATGAATCTACAATCCTTCTGTGGTTCCTCATCTTTCGCATGTAAGATCTCGTATTTACTTTCTTGTAGATATTCTATTTACTGAAATTAGGCAATGTTTTAGTGGCATATTATTTGGAAAAAAAATTCAATTATGGGGATTCTTTTAACTAATTAAAAAAAGTTTTTATTTTATTTTAGCAGTTGTATCCATCATACAGTTATCATTCATCTTATAATTGCTACTTGTTACATAAAGATATCACGCTTACTTTATTTGAATTTAGGATCTTATGATCATATGATCTGAACTTAAAATCTTTGCCGTTTCTAGGGAAGATGTTGATCTTGACAATCTTGAAAAGGTTCAAAGGTTCGGATTGGAGGATCTTAAGATCCTACAATTTAATTAATATTTACTTTTATAATTTATATATATTTAGTATTAATATGAACATTTGGAACACTACCATTCCAATATCATGAACCATAAAAAAAATACAAATTGCAGATTATAATAATTAAAATGATTCTTCAACGTGGGAGATAAAAGATCTTACATAATGGAAGGTTTTGTCAAATCATATGACATAAAAAAAAATTGTTATGATAAATATCAAGATTCAGAATGAATAACTGAATGCACATATTCTATCTATTCATCGTTGTTGAAACAAAGATCCTTTGTAAGAATTCCAAGTAGACTGAAGATTTTTTATCCAAGAACTTTTAACATAATTTCTTGCCCAACTGCAAGTCCTGAAGAACCTATTGGACGGACTTGAAGGACATCAACTTTACCAATCACTTTCTATTTTTTCCCCCTTTCTGATTTTTTCTCGTTTTTATGTTGTTTGGAGGAGAAAGTGTCTAATAAAATTAATAGCGTGATCAAACAATGGTGATTTTTTTAGGTTTAATACAGAACTCATACTACTTAAACAAATTGAGTAGTAAACTAATATTTCTAATAGATGCAAGGTTTCTGAGTAGGAATAATAAGATATCTAACAGGAAATAAAATATGAGTCAAAATTTGTTTAATAGTAAACATAGGCTACTTTCAAAGTCTAACAAGCAAAGGAGACCTATCCAAGCGAAGCCTTCTCCTTCTGTATGATCTATCATACTTTGGGGGTTTTATGGCTTTAAAGTCTGGAGTTCTGAACAAAGTCTTCACAGTTCTTTGGCATCAAATGTATCAATGGGTCTGCATTTATTATCAGTATCTGTGGGGTTATAATTCTCTCTGGTACTTATCTAGTGTCAAATATTGTGGAAGCAACCTATACTTTTAGTGCATTATCTCTGCATAAAACTATTGCCATTTATTAACTCTGCTTTTTTTTTAATCTGATTTTATTTGTGTTCATGCTGCTGGACGTATTGTTTGTAGAAGTTGATTTGTAATTCCTGCCTTTTCCTTTTATGAAAGTAAATACCCTAACTCAGACTAGTCAGTTTGGTTTTGGTCTTTTAACTTGGCAAAAAGGTGGCTCCATTGTGCTGGGCTTGCACTAATGTGGGTTGACGGGCAACAATGTAGCTTATCCTTGGATTAAAGAGGTCGATCCCAATACTAGAATGCAGCTTGCAATGGAACAACCTATTGTTGTGCAAATACCATCCACCCAATGTTACCTTTTGTTGATTTTTCAATTTTTTTATAATGCTAAAGTAGCTATACTAAATATCATATGTGAATATTTGTACATTAATTGTCCTATTATTTATTATTGAAAGGGGGAGAAGAACTATATATTGTTTGTGGCTGAATCAGTATATCATAAGTTTTTTTTTATATAGTGAACGACTTTCTAAATTTACTTTTAAATGACATATATTTACAGGAAACCAGTCTCATAGGAGGTAGTTATGGCCACAATTGCTGACATAGGGCTTGCAGCAGCCATTAACATGCTAACTGCCTTTGCATTCCTTGTGGCCTTTGCTGTTCTAAGACTCCAGCCACTAAATGACAGGGTTTATTTTTCAAAATGGTATCTTAAAGGTTCAAGAAGCAGTCCAACCCATGCTGGAGCATTTGGGCAAAAGTTTGTCAATTTGAATTGGAGGTCATACTTGCAATTTCTGGAATGGATGCCTGCCGCTCTCAAGATGCCTGAACCAGAGCTTATAGACCATGCAGGACTTGACTCTGCTGTTTTCTTGCGGATATACTTGATTGGGTATTCTGCTAAGTTTTGGATTTATTTCATTTGTTATTGTTGATTATCGCTATAATACTAATATAGTAATATCAGGTGCGATACTTGAGAATAAATATGTTATCTAATGTTACAAACAGATTTTATAGTTGATAAATTGAATCAATTAGAGATAAAGTTGTGAGAGTATGAGTTTTTTTTTAAAACATGCTCCATGTCCCATCATGCTCATCGTGACCTAGAAGTATGACTTTTTTTTGGACATAGGGAGGATTTGAACCATATTCTCGCTCCCTGCTTTGGTACCATTTTTTTTGAGTTGATTGACTAACTGCTTGTCCCACCACATTTGTCCATGTGAGACCAAAGGACATGGATGTGTGTGTGTGTGTGTGTGACTTTTCATGAACGATTTGCTTTTTATTTAAAGAGGACTTTCATCTTCTTTGCATAGAAAAATATACAGTTTTCTCGTCTTCTTTTCTCTTTTTGCTTGGAAAAGTCATAAGGAAATTATCTTGTGCATGCATTTTTTGGCCTAGATTTTAAGTTCATCAAATGTTATGTGTTGTCTCAATCATGCCTCTTGGATCACATTCCTACTGGGCTCATCATTGTCTTCCAACCCTAGGAGACATTTTGTTTATGGAACATAAGATTACCAAAGGGAATCACATTTTGGAGCATGTTATTTCATTTATTATTGTTGCACATAAGATTAGAACATTTGGTTCGCATGAGAATCTACTGCATGATTGAGATTTTCACATTACGTTGTGTGAAACACATTTTTGGCAACTTTCCTATTTTCAAAATTTCTGTATTTCTGACGCTTTGTGATGTATTATTTTACTATTTTTCACACAATTGCTTACAACTTATAGTATGCATTAGTTTCTTTTGTCTTCAATCCCCTTAGTGCTCATCTAGTTTCCCTTTTTTTTGCAGACTTAAAATCTTTATTCCCATTGCAATCTTGGCATTTGGTGTTCTTGTCCCTGTAAACTGGACTAGTACTGAACTAGAGGATTCAAAGAGATTAGAGTACAGTGACGTTGACAAATTATCAATATCCAATGTCTCTACAGGGTCACAGAGGTGAGAAGTTATGATTCTATCAATATATCAGTTAAAATTACATCTGACTGGTTAAAGGAATGTAAAGGAAAATACAAATTAATTCAATAGAAATGGATAAGGGAAAGTATGCACGTGCACACACACACACACACACCAATCATCATGCCTCATAAGGTTTCATCAAACATGCCTGTAAGACTAGCTTTTCTTTTGGTGAGTTGAGCTATATCTATTGATATCCATGCTTCGGCTTGAAGGAGGGTTTTAGAATAAATGGTCCAGTCCCACCAAATGAAACATTTGATGAAACGTGAGTGTATGATAACTTGGTCTTTAATAGAACATAATTTTTGAAGATATCACAGGAACCAAAAGCTTGCAAAGATGGAGAATAACTTTCAAGGAGTATAAAAGAGAACTAACTCGTCGATTAGACTCCACACCTCCCTTAGAGTTCCTATGATATGAAAGCTTGTGGTTACATATCGATATGTTGGCAATTTAATTATATAATGATAATGCTAATATGGTTGAAGACCTCATGTTGTGCTGGGACATAGTGGAAATGTACTATGTTGACAAATTGTCAAAATTCAGTACCTATTGACCTGGTAATTTGTGTATCCCGAGTCCATTGTGTTGATCAATATTGTATCATGCCGTGACTTGATATACTTTGACACGTGTCAAGATGAATTCAAATAACAATTTTTATTTTTTTGTATTTTGTTTATTCAAAATTATTATTCAAATATCTAATTATTATATTCTTACTTTTAAAAATAAACAAGCAAAAGAAGATTATAGAAGGAAAACTGTTATAAATATTCATCTTAACGCATCTCAAATCAAAAAATGAGAACAAATTATTTTTAGTTCAGCTATCTAATTGATAGTCTTATTGAAAAGTAGAAGAGATTATATGAGTAGAACTTGTCTAAATCATCTTACCACTCTTTAATACATGTTGAAGCTTGATGAGTATTGGGTACAATTGTTAGTTGTTGTAATCTTAGTTTTAGGAGTAAATAAACTAGGAAAACTCGTCTAAATTCATCTCAATATACTTTAATGCGTGCTGAAGGGTGTCTGAGCATGCTCAATGTGTGTCAAATCATGCAAGCGTCGGCACAATACAATGACAAAAGCTACTATTCCCATTAGGACACCTGAATTTAGCATGAAAGTAATGCACAAAATGATATTTTATACCTTGATACTAATTTAAATGTAAGAAATGTCTGCCAATTTCAGCACATTATGTTAGTCACAAATTTGAGATATGAAAGAAATATTGTATATACCCTTTGAAAACTATGGCCTGGAGGCAAGCCAGATCAGCTTTTTCTGCAAATCAGCTTCCAATGAAAGCACTATCTTGAAGCTGGTAAAATTACATCATGTGTCTCGTCAACTGTTTGTATTTATTTACAATTAGTCGCAAATCAAACATTTACCTTTCTCTTGTTATCACGAAGATATAACTTTATTTCATTTTCATGATTACTTTACAATGCATTTTTTGCTTGTAGAAATTGCCAGTTTGTTGTTTGACTCACCTTTGAGTATATGTTTGCCTTTGGTTGACAATATCATTTACTACAGGTTTTGGGCCCATGTGGTAATGGCATATGCCTTTACATTTTGGACATGTTATGTTTTGCGCAAGGAGTATGACATTGTTGCATCAATGAGGTTACATTTTCTTGCATCAGCGAAACGCCGTCCTGATCAGTTCACTGTAAGCGCATTCAAGATCTCTTCAAATTGCTTTGCATTGCAATTTTCTTGAGTACTGATATCTTAGAGAAAATTCTCATTTTGTCTCTGTTTTGGCTATTAGCCAGTCTTTGATGAATTATATCACTTGGTGTCTCTCAATTATCATTGGCATAAATACTTAGTTCTGTTGGCCAATATTCGCCATTATCTAATTTGTTTTTTTCATCTTTAAATAGGGTTCTGCATTTCTGAAATTCATTCAATCTCTAGCAACACGTGAAGGTGTTTTTTTATTGTGTTTTGAAAATCTGACCAAAGGGTTTAACCATGAATTCCCTGGGTCATGATTTTCCTGGTTGAATGTGTCACAAATCCATTTCATCTGGATGTTTTCTAATGATTTTCCTGGTTGAATGGGTCACAAATCCATTTCATCTGGATGTTTTCTAATTATTTTCCTGGTTGAATGGGTAACAAATCCATTTCATCTGGATGTTTTCTATTGTTTCAACCAGTCTTGATTGACAATTAGTTTTCTAGTTAACTAGTTGACCAGGTGGTTCGATCCAGTTTTTTTTTAAAATTGTTTTATCAGAAAAAGTTGTTGGTCAAACATGTTGGTTTAGCATATATTTCTTCAACAACATAGTATGGAAGTAACTCGAGTGCATTAAATATTAAGTTGATTTAGCCATGTGTAGTGACTTAGTAAATGTATCATTATTTGTGGTACTACCTAACTTTGCCATTGATCATGAGCACATATTTCTGTACATACTTGATGTATATATTTATATATATCGGAGTGCTGCCGTTGCATTTAAGAATATTGAGTCCAAAAGCTAAAAATTTCACTAGTGTGAGTTCCATGGTTCCCTTGTTTTCTTCTCTTACTTGGAAATTGATTTTGGAATTAAACATTTCAGGTCCTCGTTCGTAATGTGCCACCTGATCCAGATGAGTCAGTTGATGAGCTTGTTGAACATTTTTTCCTTGTCAATCATCGTGATCACTATTTAACCCATCAGGTATTCCTAACACATCTGAGCTTGTTGAATATGGATGTGCACCATCATCATGATGTAGTGCATATCTTTATGTAACTAATATCTGTATATGCCTTAAAGTGTTTGGTATGAGTTAATAAAGAGATTGGGGTTTGGCCATTACATGTCTATAGGCAACTTTCATAACCGCTGCTGTTGTATTTGAGTCATTGATCCATAATTTAGAACTAGGAAGTGAACCTCTGGTTTTGTTGATTTTGAGTTGGTGCTTTAATCATCATCATGGATGCTCAAAAGATTGTGTATTGAGTTAATTATAGCTTTGATCATTTGATGTGTTTGGTTTAATGATCTTTGAGGCTGCATTTCCTTTAAACCGTAAAATCCTTGTTGATTGGGTGGCTCTAGATTTTGTATAGGAGCTTTGTATAGTGATGATAGAAACAATTCAAACTACATACATCAACTGTGTTTTCTGAAGATGATCACTATAATTAGAAAGTCCAAATTTTGATGAAATGTACATTTCATGTGGCATATCAGCTATGTGGATTAACAGTTATCTCAGCATAAATTTCATGTGTTATTTCATGGTGATATCAGAGAGAGATAATTATTCTTTTGCCAAAAAATTGGTAATCATTCTTGTTTTCTATTTCAGAGATTTTGTTTTCTTGCATCTCAATATCTTTTGCCCTTAGCTTTCTCCTCATTGTTGTATGGTTAACATATGTCAATTAATTCCTAAATTAGTTGGATAAATGAAATCCTTATCATATGTCACCACAAAGTGAAAAAAAGGGACCTGAAAATAATTACCTGAGGGGAGTGCATGCATGCATGATGAACATGTGTGCTCATTAATTCCTTTCTGCTCATATAAATTGTTGCTAATTTTGACTTTTATACTGATTAATAAGATGAATAATGAACGCCTAGAGGACCAACAAAAAACAAAATACTAGATTTTTGCATCTAAATATTTCAGCCTAGGATACCCCAGTGAAGACACTAATTGTGGATTCATCTTGTTACAAGAAGTATAACATTTCGCTTCCACTTAAATTTAGCACCAAGTATGGAGACATTGACTTTGGTTCACTGGGTTCATTAAAAATCAACAGAAGTGCAGTGATACAATCATACAAATATGGTAAAGAGAAGATGAGTGTATATACCATATGATTGGTAAAAGAATTACATGAAACTATCTTGTTGTGAAAAAAGTTTTGAATTTTCTATCTTATTGTTTTGTATGTATAGGTCGTGTATAATGCAAATACCCTTGCTAAGCTGGTTGAAGAGAAGAAAAAGATGGTTAACTGGCGAGACTTCTATCAATTGAGATATGAACGCAATCCATCAAAAAGGCCTACTTGCAAGGTTATTTGAAGGATAATTTCACTCCTTTTCTTTCGAATGAGTCTGATTTTTCTTATTTTAGCTGCGTCTGTATTAACACATGCATCCAGAAGTTATTGGATCCATGATGCTGTATTTGCTCTCATTTTAACAGACTGGTTTTCTGGGACTGTGGGGTGACGAGGTGGATGCAATTGAATACTACACATCTAAGATCGACAAGCTCTCTGACAAAGTAAGTGATATTGATTGGATCCTTTATTGGATGCTTCTCATTTATTATAGTATTTTTGCTTAATAATGATATCTTACTGTAACTAGGATTTCCCCCCAAAGTTTTAGATACCGAATAGTCATAGAAATTGAAGTATAAGATGTCTAGTTGCTTTATTATAGTATTTAGGTCTAATTCATTTTAAACCAACCGAGCCGGTTTAACCCATTACTTGGTTCGGCCATAACTTGGCCAAATCAATCCTCATTTGAACTACATAATCCTTATCTCCAATCCTACCCAATGGATTTAGTTCGAACCCAATCCGATTTTAGTTCAGCGCCCTCACTTTGTGATCGACGATTCAGTTCGTTTATTTATCATTCTTCTTATTATTTATATAAAATCCAATACTTAACATGGCATCTACAAAGCACATCCCATTATCTGCACCCTTAATAGTTTCTCCCGCTACTTGCGGTTTGTAAAGCGTCTCAGACAATTGATAAAGAAAATTTCATCTGCAATGGTACAAATGAATTCTCCTCTTTCTTCCTCCACATTTTTCTTCTTTTTCCTATCTCTAGCCAATCAAAGTCAGCAGCTAAACGATGCCAAGACCACAAGACCACTGCATTTGTTGATAAGGGACCTAAATACTATCAGTAACCATTGTCGCATAGTTTATGGATTTATTTTATTCTTGTTATTTTTAAATAAAATGCTTTTATATTTATTAGAAGGTTGTTAGAATTTTCAATACAATGATGAATTTTTATTAGGATGTTGTTATTCTTCTTGTTATTTTTTCTCTTATGACACCAAGGATATGGAACACCATTTCTTGGATGGTTGGAAACTTGGAGTACATCCACATGTTTGGTGCATTGGCAATCTGTGGGCTTCCCTGACAAATCATGCATCTAAATCAGCTAGCTTGTTTCTCCTAGGTCTTAATGTTCATCTGGTCTATCTGGTTGGATAGAGATCACATTGTTTTTGACAACAATATAGGCCAACTTTTGTTGATTTTGTCTGACTTTGCAGCCTCACCTTTGTGGATATATATTGGTGTTTTTTTTTGTTGCAAATGAACCTTTTTCTTCCTGTAGGTTTTCCCCCTTGTTTTTATGATTTTGTTCCTTAAACACTCCCAAGGGTCAGTTCAATACTTGAAATGTTTTTTCTGCCCTTGGTCTTCTTTTAGAAAGGAATTTTTTTTGACAACTCTCTCTTTCCCTAAATGCAAAGCACAACTAAACAGATCTGGGTTGAGGTACCAAATAATAAACTAATTTGCCTGAAATATCAGGGTGCTACCTGGTTCAGATAAAATACTCTGGATTCAGTGTCCACCCTGTTTTATATGGTGTGCCTATCATTCCTTGAAATTCAATAAAATACTAGTTTGTAATTGTATTGACCAATATGGTTGATATTCCTTGAAATTCATAAGATTGATATTCTTGTGTTTTGAGAACCAACAAATGTTGCATGCTGTTGGATTCTATTCTATCATCTTAAAATATGTTATATGGACTTTTGTTGAATTTAGTTGCCCAATTAAATTCAATAGAACGTTTGCTCTTTCATTTTAATTTAGTTTTCCTCTTTCGCTGTTAAATACATTCTCAGGAAGCTGCTGAACGTGAGAAGATAGTAAAGATGCCCAAGTTTGTCATGCCAGCTGCATTTGTTTCCTTCCGAACACGATGGGGAGCTGCTGTTTGTGCACAGACACAACAAACTAGAAATCCCACATTGTGGTTGACTGAATGGGCTCCAGAACCACGCGATGTTTATTGGCATAACCTAGCCATTCCTTTTGTTTCCATTACAGTCAGACGATTGATAGTGGCTGTTGCTTTCTTCTTTCTTATATTCTTCTTTACAATCCCAGTTGCATTTGTTCAATCCCTTGCAAATATTGAGGGTATTGAGAAGACAGCTTCATTTCTGAAGCCTTTAATTGAAGTGTGAGTACAATTACTGCTTAGCTTTCGGGCTATTTAGTCATTTTGGGTTTATTATGCACCATACTCCACAGTTATGAAAGAACCCAAGCCGTCTTATTCCTCCTACAGATACATTAGGCTAAGAATTGGAGGTGATCATAGTCTAGTTGAAGCATTTGAAACTTAAGCTTGAGAGATGAACCTAGTAATTTCTAAACCATAAACTTCTAGACTTATTCATTGTTAACATAATCGATATTAGAATATGGAGTTCCTTGTTTATGATTTCTAATATTCCTCCTAAAAAACACATTAGGAGATCTCCAAGAATTGGAGATGGTCATAGTTTAGTTGAATTTGAAAATTTAAGCTTGGGATATGAACATAATTATCTCTAACCATAAGCTTCTAGACTTAATTATGAAACTTCTTTTCCTAAAATGCATTGTTAACAGAATAGAACTTAGTAGTATAAGTTCCTTGTTTATGATTTCTAATCTGTGTTTGCTTAAACTGAAACTAGAATGAAATATTAAATTCTAGAACTTCAGTTGGAGGTCTTTGTATTGTGGTTTTAGTCATTGCTCATTAATACTGAATATCAATCAAAACTTTCACCAAGCATGCATAGAATAACCATTAACATTTCAGCCGGACATCATTTCAACAATGTATAGTTTGACATAAATGATTATTTTTCAGATTATTTGGGATGCACAATCAAGAACTTTATGGATTACTTTGAATATACTAGTTGGACATGTAATTTTGTGTTCTTTCAGTTTGTAGGTTTGACACATGCCTATGAAAGACATTTCCACCTCTTCTCCATTGATGTTATATATATTTTTTGAAATTATTTCTAGTTGTTTGTTGGATAAAATTCATTTAAATATAGATAGGATATAGTAGGGAATCAAGCCCAATGATGTAGGAGGATCCATATAGCCGACCTTACCTAGTGAGATAAAGGTTTGGTTGTTGTTATTTGTTGGATCTTTAAATATTATTCTGGTCAATAGTATTATCATGAATGTAAATTTTTGTGCAGAATACTTACCTAGATAAAAATTACAACTTAAATAAAGTAGGTTTTAGCTTGAGTAGATTTGTGGTGAAACTATGCCTTTTCTTTTCTACTTACATCAGATTGGATATTACACAGGCCTGTCATCAAATCATTCATCCAAGGTTTTCTCCCTGGAATTGCTCTGAAGATCTTTCTTATACTTCTGCCAATAATATTGATGATTATGTCAAAGTTCGAAGGACTCATATCCCTGTCCTCTCTCCAGAGACGCTCTGCATCTAAATATTACCTCTTTCTGATAGTGAACGTATTCTTAGTGAGCATAATTGCTGGAACAGCGATGCAACAACTTAATAGTTTTATTCATCAGTCAGCAACTGAGTATGTTCTATACTTATGTTTAAAAGCCAACTCAATGATGTTTCTGTAAAATTATATTTTGTTTTTGCATATCTTTTTATGTTGATAGAACCAGCACTTTAAAGTTGCATACCATTGGCACATTAAGTTATTGGCGAACCTAAAATAGTAGGTAGTAAACATACTGATCTAAACTTAAGAAATATAAGCTTTCAAGCTAAGTAGAACTAAAATTGAATACATGGACCAATAATAAGAAAACAATCAAGAGAATAAATAACACATACAAACATGAAATTCTTGTAAGAGTTTTAGTTACTTGACTATTGTTCAATAAGAAAATGTTTATGGATATATGATTATGATTAATTGGAAATAAATGATAGTTGAAACAGAGAAGAGTTTTATGTGCTCCTTTGGCTAAAAGGAAAATGTTGGATCCATTATATTTAATAGATTCATGTTGTCTTCCCTTTTGGCTAGAAGGAAAATGTTTGATCCATCATGTTAATTGATTCGGGTTGGTCTATTAAGAAGCGCCACCTACAAATATAAATAATATAGTAAGATGAGAATGCTAAGATGGATATAGTACTAGAAAGGACAAAATAAAAAATTATTATTCAACAGAAATTAGGTGAAATTCCAATATACGATAACATGAGAAAATAAGGTTGGCATGGTTGAGGAGTTCAAAGAAAGCTTTAGTTAATATAGTAAAAAAGTAATTTAATTGAATGAAATGGCTCAAATTTTTTTCCCAAACATTGGTCACATCCTTCAAATTACGGGGACAGTTATTTGCTGGTGCATGGTTTTGAATTAATTTACACACTGGTGTACTAGTCATATGAGTCAAAAGCCTTGTGATTTTTGTTTTCATTTTTGAAGTTATCTATGTTTTTTATATGCCTCCTATCTTCCACGATTTGATCTTTCCATCTTTTTTCTTTTTAATTTTTTCATTTACTTGCTTGCCTTTCTGTTTATTCTCTGCCATTCAGTAGTAATTCTCTTTGTTGCCTCTTCAGTAGTAATCTTCTTTGCTGATTGCACCTCACTTCTCTTCTTCTCGACTGCGTAACTCTTTTCATTTGCCCCTGTAATTCTCTTCTTGTTTCTCTTTTTGACCGACAAGTACCCTGTGTTGTTGCATCTACTGGTCCCACTATTAGTCTAACTGCCAGCTAGTATTTGATGTGAGTATGTATTATGTGTTATACGGAGTAAAGAGGAAGAGAGGAAAAGGAAGAAACTCCACCTTCTACATTCGTACATTGCTAATTAAGCCTCTCTTGGTGTCAAAAGGACCCAACCTTATTGCCTTGGCATTTGAAGTTGGAATTATCTTCCCTCTGTGCTTGATATGGTACAAGACAGTTCCTTGCTAAAAAGCTTCACTTTTAGCTATGTTGGGTTTGAGGAAGTATGTTAAGATGGAGCAAAGAGGAAGGAAGGAGAAGAAGAAACTCCACCCTTTAGCCCCACATTGTTAAATGACTCTCTTGGATGTGCATAAACACCAAGGAACATCTATTGCTTTGACATTTTGATGATACTGTAATAGTGAATTACATGCCTATGCGGTGTACAATATTATGACTTTTTCTGCTAACAATTCCAGTGTTAGGTCTCACTGAATAAAAGTATGTTAAATTATTCTCGAATGCAATGTACATCCTACATGACACCTGACATTAATTGGTCAACCTGATAAAATTCTGAAAATCTGTCCATGCTGCAATTTAATCCACTAGTTCTTGTTGTATCAGACACTTTTGAAGATTTGAATCTTTATTTTTCCGAACCTAAGTTGAAGCATGCTCTTCTATGCAGGATCCCAAAGACTATAGGTGTATCCATTCCGCAGAAAGCAACTTTTTTCATCACTTTTATCATGGTTGATGGTTGGGCTGGAATTGCTGGGGAGATTCTTAGATTGAAGCCTCTTATAATCTTCCACTTGAAGAATTTCTTTTTGGTAAAGACAGAAAAGGACAGAGAAGAAGCAATGGATCCAGGAAGCATTGAGTTTTCTACATCTGAGCCTCAGATACAGCTGTATTTCTTGCTTGGTCTTGTCTATTCTGTTGTCACACCTTTCTTACTTCCATTCATACTAATATTTTTTGCTCTGGCGTATGTTGTCTTTCGTCATCAGGTGAGCAATTGTGAAGTTATTACTGTTAAATCCATTTATAACTGCATTGGTATTATCAGTCATAGTCGACTTCAATAGTTTATGCCAATTAACTAGTTATTTTCTCTACCATCATATTCGATTTCATTACTAATTTCTTTCCATCGTACAAAATGATATAGAGTATAGACCCATGAACTTGGGATAGCAGGTCTTTCCTTTAACAATGAAGAAGCACTATCCATCTTCAATAATATACTTGTAGCTGTCATCTATTGTGTTATTCACATCCTTCAGGAGATGTGGATATATCAGCAGAAAGAGATGAGATAAAATGGGGATGGTGTAACATGTGTTGAATATTGTATTTAGACAAAGATCTCAAATGACTTCGTCCTGGAATGTCAGGCTGTCAAGGCACAATAACAAAAGGTTATATGTCACTGAGGCAGCCCAATGACCAATTTCAAGTTTTCTAAGCTTGCATATTTGTAGTTAGCAACATGTCCTTTATCCTGCATTGAACTTTATGCAACATTTTATCACTGAATTTTTAGATCACTTTTAATCACATACACTATATTTTTCTTTGGTTTTTTTCTCCATTATATTTTTCTTTGGTTTTTCTCTGCCACTATATCTTGCTTTGGTTTTTCTCCTCCACTCACACCTTCCACTTTAAAGAACTTGTCAAACTATAAATTCTATTGATCCTTTGAACATTTCTATACCATCTTACCTTATTTTATTTCTTTTTTCATATATTAGATTTGCATTTAATTGCTTCTGGATAGTACTTTAGCCCACTGACATATTGCAAAAATACTTTTATATGTTCTGGTTCTCAATTAGGCACATGACTGCATCAGAAATTCAGTAAAATGCCAGCTGTTGGAGAATGACATCTTTCCTCATTTTGCCGTTTCTACATATCCATTAACTGGAAGTGCAGGATTTTTTTTTTGAAGAAAAAAGTATAAACTTCACTCAAAGATATAGTTTGGGCTGGTAGATTTTGAAATCAAGACCTTGACAACAACTCTTAACCTCCTTATCACCTGAGCTAGTTGGCATCTTAGAGGTTATGTATATGGGTTCAGATGTCAAAAACAGTCATCAAAGCCTCTTTTTTCTCCTGTTACAGTTGCTATCCAAGTGGGTGGCAGCAGTCTGGACCCAATGAGCCACAAGCTTGCCCTTGAGAGGCATAGCATGTCACGAACACTTTCTAAGAGCAGCCTTGAATACACCTAAGGGAGAGTTTGGTGGAAAGATTGAAGAACCACTGAGCTAACTTTGTGAGGATATTGCACTGTAGGATCAAGATCTTAAGTTTTAGAAATGATAATCTTGACTTGCCCAACTGCTGTCTTGCAAGTTTTGGGTTTTCACCCTGTTCCTACCATTGTTGAGAAGGGGGAAACCAAATAGTTCTAAACCTATCAGTGAGCTTAAAGAAAACATAACTGGATTATTGTTGCTGCTTCTATTTGCACAACACACTTGTCCACTTTACTCCCACTTCTACCATAGTTTAGCAACCTTCCCTGCCTCATCCCTTGAACACTTTTTTTTAGCATCATTATAAATAAACTGCCCTGTCTAACTATTCACAAGATCAAATAACTTAGAGAGGCTCATTTATTATTTATCATTTGGTGCTTGCTTCTAATTAATTACTTGGCTTGTCAACTTCGATTGGGTTCCTGCCACTATGAAAGGGGGAAAAGTACTTCTAAACATGTCAGTGTGCTGATACAGAGCGAGCTACAAGCTACATAACCATACCATAATTGTCTCTTGAATTTGTATGATGCATTACAATTTACACATCCGTAGCTAGTGGTTTTCTGTTTAGTAGAATACATATTTTGTATCTATTCTATTCAATCAAAATTTTTCCATCTCATTACTCCACTAAATTTATTCTGATGTATATTATTCTTGTGATATAGATTATTAATGTGTATAACCAAGAATATGAGAGTGCAGCAGCATTTTGGCCAGATGTTCACGGACGCATTATCACTGCACTGGTCATATCTCAACTTCTTCTATTTGGACTCTTAAGTACAAAGAAAGTTGTTGATGCAACACCTTTCCTCATCGTGCTTCCTATTTTGACTATATGGTTTCATAGATATTGCAAGAATCGTTATGAACCTGCTTTTGTTAGATATCCACTTCAGGTATCTTTTACATGCATTTTTTTTATTGTGCTTGAATCATTTCAATTAATATTTATTGCAAATTTACATTGTTTACAGGCAGTATCCATTTGTAGATCTCAATCGTTTGTCTGATCATGGTTAAGGTTCTGAAAAAAAAAAAACTTGTAGTTAATAATTTTACCAACAGAAATTTGCTCCTACCAATTTAATTTGCTCACTCAATAAAAATGAGAAATCGCATACTATAATGGATCATCTTGCCATGTTTTCCCTAGCAAGGGTCAGTGTGCTTTTCTGAGGCATGCTGAAGAAAAAACTAGGAAAGCGCAGGGACTGAAAATGCACCCTTAAAAAGGACGACTTTAACTAATGAAAATTCATTTTAGATTTCTGATGCATTCCTCAAGAAATGGCATGTCCTTCATTGGGCTATGTAGATCTGCTTTCTTCATTAAGAAGAAACAATAGTTAAAACTGGTAGGGTATGTTCTTATGTAATTATGATCAACAATTGTAAGTTTAGTTGCATCTGTTGAATTGAGATGGAGTCCATTCCAAATGGTTAGTCATTTGGGAGTGGATACCCTCTTAATATATAGACAACTCTTTTGTCACACAACTGGTTTCTTTGTTTTATGATATCATACGATTCTTGATGAAAGAAACATCACAATATTCACAACGCAGTTAGGATCTCAATCTTTACGGTTCTAACAAGAAATTTGTGTGTTTATTTTCCTCTCAGGAAGCAATGATGAAAGATACATTAGAACATGCCCGGGAGCCGAACCTAAACTTGAAAGCATACTTATCAAATGCATACCTTCACCCAGTGTTCAAAGATGACGAGGAGGATGAAGATACTTTAGCATCCGACGAAGAAAAAGACTGCGATAGCGTACTGGTACCAACTAAGCGCCAGTCTCGCAGGAACACTCCGATCCCCAGCAAACATGGCCGATCATCACCACCTTCCGATATCGATGTCCCATTACAACTATAGTTTGCAAAACTATCTTTCCGATGAAATATGTAGAGTATTTTTATGAAATAGTCGATCTGAGTATAATCTCTGTATCTATGTGCAGCAAGTGTTTGTAATTGCGTTTAAAGATTGAGCCAATGTTTTATTTGTGAAAAGCTGGCTAAAATGTTTCATGATCTGTGCTTACAATCTCGATCAGTTTCACTTCCTCGATCGGTTCGGTGTCTGCTTTCTGGAGTTTGTACCTGGCAAAGAAGGAAATTTGTTCATTTAAGCTTTGTAATATTCTTGTAAGTTAATTATTTGTGTAATGATCAAGAAGAAAACAGTTTTGCATGATCAAAGATACTCAAGTATTGTGAAAAGTATTCTCTTTTTTGCTTCATAAATATGCTTGTACCATTGATTCTAATCTTATAGTGAAAGAATGAGATTAGAACACCAAATAAAAATTATTGGTGCTTCTGATCTCTTTTCTTGTTTAACCACCTCGAATCATGTTATTTTACTAGCTTTTGCTGTCATAACATAAACTTAGAAAGTTTTCTGGTAAAATTCATGGATCTTCTTCCATGACTCCTCCCTCTGCATCTTGAGCTGCTTGTAGAAGTTGTCGATGAAAGCTTCTGCCTTAGTAAACAGCTCTTGCTTGCTTATGATCTCCCCGGTTTCGATCTCGACCTCAACCTTCTCTTCCTTTCTTTTCTCTTCTTGTTTCCTTGCATGTGCACTCTTCTCTGATCCCTCGAACCCTCCGATGAAGAAGAGGCTTGGTCTTGACGAGCAATGCTCACGAGCTTGAGCTCTCGGTGTGACCTTGGAGGCCTTCGGTGCCACTGCGGTCTTCTGTGCTAGCTTCATGATGGCTTCACTCGCCATTGGAGCTCCTGTTGCAGTGCAATTTGATGTTTTTTCCTCGTGATGCCTAGAGAAGGCCTTGAGGAATCCAGCCTCAACACATAGTACAACGATGAGGATGTTAAGAAAGATATACATATAAGAGCTCCTTAGTGAAGAGGATATGAAGGGGACGACGAGGACTAGAACAAGGAGGAACAACCCTTTAGCTACTTGAGATCTAGCTAACCTCTCCATGGCTAGCTAGCCAACTAGATGTGTCAAAAGTGGTAGAAACATGGAAGACAACCACGACACATATTTATAGATAGAATGAATAGGCAATTAGGATTTAGAGTAGAACAAAGATATTGTGTGGCAACATATTTTGAAGAGGATAAGATCGGCGAAAATATTCCAAAGCACTTTAGGTGCAACTTTTCTATATGATCTTTTCGGAGTATAGAAGAGAAGCTTTCGTGGATTCGAGAGTTCATTTTTCTCTCTTCTCTCGACTTTCCTATGGAAATCCCTCGTAAAATTTGAATATCGTATTGGATGAATTGGTCAAATTGAAGTTCAAAAATAATAGTTTCACCGTCTTTGACCGTGGTCAACCCTCAAGCCAACCCAATCCAACTGAACCCGACCCGACTAGACCGAATAAAGGGTAAAGAGATAAAGGAAGATTGTGGATTCTCCTTTCCACTTTCATTGTGGGATGGTTGACAGTGAAATGGGCAATAAAGAACAACTCCTTTATATCCAATTCAAAGAGATTACAAGGAATACTCCTGTGCAATCTTTTCAAAGATTCTAGGATCATATTATTTTTCATTTTCGATTAAAATCAAATCGAACTATAGATTCCTTTGGAAGCTGATACAATAAGAAAACAAAAAATACTGAAGAAAAGATAATTGTTGATAAATTCTAGATTGATATATTTACGATAATTAAAGATTTAGTTTTTATATATCATAGGGTAATTAATATTTATTTATTTTATTATAATTACTATTGAGAGTAGTGTGCTTTCTTTATTTAAAATATTTGTTTTCATATTTATTTTATTTGAGATATCTTGGAATTAATATAATTTTCAATTTAACTTTTTGTGTGGATATAATTTTCAATTTAATTTTCTGTGTAGAATTATTTTTTCTGCTTCATCAATTTCGTTCTAAATTTTTAAATGGTTCCACGGTTCAATTTTGATATATATCATATTTATTATATATTTTTTGAGATTCGAACTTGAGTAGTAGCAAGGCAACATTTTGAAATAAATAAGCTGAAGCCCGTGGGCCTTGGCACTTAAAACTAACTCAAATCCTACAAAAATCCATATGAATATGCTCTCGGTCCCTTTGCGACCTTTAGTTATTCGCTACTGTAAAAAATAGAATCCACCACTCTAACGATCTCACAAGGTCGGTCTCACGATCATCTGTGAGAAAGTAAATCGAGAAACTACCTTCGTTGAAATTCATCCCTTGTCTACTTTAGTAAATCTGTTTCGTACTACAATGGCGGAGCCAACTCAGATAATTTACTGGGGCTGATTCGAACTCTTAGACTACACCCAAGGTATATCCTCGAGCTATCTCTTGATTTGTTTCTCCCATTTTTAAATCTAAGTTTTTTTTTCTTTTTATCGCCGTCGAACCCTCCGGACTATAGCCTGGGTAATGATAAACCTGACTCTGCCCTTGCTGTATTAACCAACTCAATCATGCTCGCTTCGGGGGCAAGAAAGAAATTCATCCCATTTTTTATCATAGCAGGGTAATCTTGATATATGACTTTATTATTTATTATCTCTTATGCAAAAAAAAAAAAAAAAAAGAATCCGCCACCTAGGTTGCCCTCATGACCATATGTGAGGGGGTAAATCGATAAACTAGAATTGATCACGGAGGAGGGTATTACTCGGTTTCCCCGAGATTCAAACTCTTACCCTTTTTTGTAATTAAGTCTATTCCATCATAACCAATTCAGCTATATACCTCGAGGGCTATTATTTATTATCTCTATGGGATATCTTCTAAAAAAGGTAAAATCCTCCACCTTAACAGCCCCACACAATCTACAATTGATTACGACACAGGAGGATATTGTTTGACTTCGTCAAAATTCGAACTCTTGCCCTCTTCTACAACTCTACTACGTTATAACCAACTCAATTATGCTCTTAGATATCAAGTTGGCTAAGGTAGCATATTATTAATTATTAATTATTATTAATATTGATCGATTTATTATTAATTTATTTATTTGTTGTTGTTATTATTATTGGTAGGTTGTTATTATTGGTAGGAAAAGGCTACTCCATAGACGTAGACCATTGAAAGGCCACGAATGCATTATTTATTTTTTATTTGTTTTTATGACCAAAAAGTGGCCGAAACTTTGGATTCAATTCATTCATATTTGTGGCTTACGAATTCTATTTTAATTTAATTGATATTTATTTTTTGTTAACAAATAAATTAATATAAACATATAATTTAATTTTTATAATTCTTCAATGATTTCTATGAATAATTTGAGGATCCTTTACTAGACCCTTTTCAACGTAGAAAATACGTGGACTCTTTTCATTTTCGTTATTGTTCCACTAAAATAATATTGCATCCAATCATTTTGCATGGTGGACCTCTTCGCTCA
>JBBMKF010000112.1:4910048-4927469 GCA_037834155.1 Curcuma caesia
ATTTTTACATTTAGTTATTTGGTGAGTTATCGTGTATAATTTTAATTATGTAATTATTTAATAATTACATAATCAAAATTATAGAAAATAAAATATAATTTATGTTATTTGGTTCAGTCCTTTTCTGCATCTGCCACCTTAGCGATTCCACACAGTCGATCTCACGATCACTATAAAGAAGTAAATCGAGAAACTGCAGTTGGTCACGACGCAGGAGGAGAGTATAATATTTGATTCAATCTTAGATTATACAACAACAACTTATTTGATTGGAGGTTTCAATGTTTACCTTAGTTTAATATTTACTGTATCTGAATTAATAGTAAATTTATTGAAAATTAATTTTTGTAACTAGTCATATTGTTATTGTTTCTCACAATATGAATTGGAACAGTATAATAGATAAAATAAATTAGCATTATTGGTGCATATAAAATCTAAATTTTATTGATGTGAGAGTAAGTAAGTCAATAAAGTTACAAAGAACTTTGTGAATTGTAGAAGAAAATGATCTTTTATAATAGAAGCTGCTAAGAACTCTAATGATAAGATTTTATGTATTCATTGACAAAAAAAAAAAAATTATAGCAAAGAAGCTCATCTAGTAAGGTTAATGAGAGGACAACAAATTATTTATTTTTTAATTTTAAATAATCAATAAAATTGAGATGACAAAGTAAAATTTTGAATAATGTTAAATTTTGTATAATTGGTCATATAGTAGTCATTGTTTTTTTTGATCGATCTTGTAAGTTAGAAAAGATATTGATTTTTGTTGGGACATATTAATATTCAATACCTTAAAAAATTTGATTCAAATTTCATTGGTGGCATTGCTAACTTAAAACAATTAATTATTCTTCTGGATCTATTTTGACTTTTGATTTTTAAAAAGCTTAAATATTAATAATTAAATGAAAGATAAAAAAATATAACTTTTAAACAATAAAATAGAAGATTTTAATACATAAATAATTAATTATTCCATGAAGAACCGTGAATCGAATCCTAAATCGTTGTAGGCCCGAACAAGAGAGGAAAAATAACGCCTCAACAAATCAAACAGAAATTATTCCAAAAATATTTATTTCGAAAGAATCAAATAAATAAATTTCTCATCCGAATTATAGAAGCTCATCTTGCTCGCTTGCTTGGCAGCGTATACAAGCTCCCACGATCGACGTGGGTGAAGGGAGAATATATGCGAGAAGGGAATAGGGTTTTGGAACCATGCGATGTGCAAAGTGTTGGTGAGGGTCGAACAAATATGAGAGGGGAGTCCGTTAGGATTTTGGAATCGTGATTTGCAAATGACACGATTTGGGAGTTGACTAAAATGGATTTAGGACGGTTTGATATTTGATACATCTGTAAAGATATTGTTGTCTGAAAGGGTAAATATTGTAGAATATTTTTGGGATAAATTTATTGTTAACTTTGAAATCATGAAAAATCTTACTCTATCAAGGTAATTAGATTTCGAAATTATAACTCATTTTTCTAACGTGGTAGGAATACTATATTATTCCGGAATCGGTAATAACTTAAATCAAATAAGGTTAATCTTGGATAGATAACTAAAGTTATCAAAGATAACCCTCAATTAAACACCCCTTAGTGGATTCAACTATGATGGGTGGTGAAGCAATCGAATGTTGGAGGCCTGTTGCAGAAATTTCTGAAAAATAGGAGGGTTGTTTAAAATTTTCCTTTATTTTGAGTAAGGCTGAGTATTTGATTAAAATCGAATCGAATCGAAATCGAATTAAACCAAAATTTTTTTGAACTAACCGAACCGATCAAATTTTCAAATAAAAATTGAACCGATTAAATATCAATTAATTAAATTTTTAATAGAATTAACTTAAATAATCAAAAATTTTAAATATTATAAAAAATTTATCAATTAATTAAAAATTTATAAATTTATTTACTTAAAAATTTATGAATTATTTTTTATTTTAATTTATTCAATTTAATCAAATAAGTGATTTTAAAATCGAAACGGAACTGCAACCATATAACCCAATGACCAAATGGAGAAGGGTATAAATACAGGTGGTTAGCTGATTTAGGGTCTAAAGAAGTGGTTGCACCCAACACAGTGGGAAATTGACTTTGGATGAACAACCCGACAGTTGACTTCCAGCTGGCTCAAAATGATTGTTAGGATTGACTTCTTGGCTAAAATTCATATAGATCTTTAACAAGTCAAACATCCATTTAATTAGAAGGGTACAGTTCCAAATAGTAGAATAACTCAGGCACAAGTGCTCAACTAAAATTTAGGTATAGCCCTACACTTCACATGCCTCTCTGTGGATCTACTGCAGGTCTTCTTCTTCCACAGTTGGACACTGGCAATTCTAAAGGCAACTACACCAAACAACACTCATCGCATAACCAACCTCACTTAGTGGAATAAAAACTTAATTATTATTGTACATAGTTTGTTACCATCCTTATAAAAGCCATAAAAAGAGAAGTAAAAAGCTTCAAACATACCTCTGAGTGGAAAGAAGCATCTCAATTGTCACCCTCTGCGAACTGTCTCAATGAATGGTCTCCTCGGCCGCTTCCAGCTCCTCGCGAACCAACTGTGCTCAGTCCAACTATAGTTTATAAGAGGGCCTGTCGAATAAGAACATAAAGCATTTCTTTTGTGTTGCTCAAACACACTTTTGGTTATGCCACAACTAAGAAAAAGGATATATTGGTTGAAGGAGACTAGGGATATCACTTGAGATGCATCTGAACGAAACACACTCGCGCTGCAACTACCGATCGAAGGTAGAATTTAAGCGAGGGATACATAGTATACGATTTCACACTAGTTTTACATATATATTGGCATTAGGGAGTTCAGTCTCAATCAAATATATCATATACATTATATATATATTGAACAAACTGCAGTGGTCTTTCTGCCTGTGTTTCGATTGAAGCTGATGTGAGGATTCAGAAACACAATGAAAATTTCTTCTTCTGCAAAACAGTGAAAATGTTGCGATCAGGAAATTGGAAAAATTATAGCAGTAGGATGCGAATGAATGAGCGACCAAGTGTTTTGAAATGTCGATTCCACTTAGAGTTGGTGAATATTTTTTTTGATAACTCAGAAACTACCAAAAGATGGAAGAAAGTCCCCTGCATGTGTGAAACAAGCAAGTGTAACATATGCAATATTAATGCTCAGATACTGTCTGGAAATTTACAAGGATAGAATACATCTCAATGTCGTACGAATGCGGAGAATGAATGTTCAGAATTGAATTAGTTTGAGGATCATAGACGCCAAAAGGTAAAATTTTTAAAGGTGCAGACCATGTTACGATGTAACTTACCCGAAACTTAGCCTCCCTTTGCTGGTCGATATATGCAAGCAGCTCCTCTTGTCTCATCAAAGCTTCATATAGAGCCTGCTCAGACACAATTAATGATGATGAATGTGTATATCAATGCATAATTTGATTGCATGACCGCCAAATATAAAATAGAATGCTACATGAATTTGAGAAAATCTCATGGTGCATTAGAATCTAAAAATTAAAGCAGAATACGTGAAGTGAGTTTTAGATGGATAAGGCATAGCATCAGCCCTTTGGATAGATAGATAGGACATGCCGACAAATTGATTAGGGATTCGAATTAGTAAGGAAAGTGAATTAGAAATAAAATTCGAATTAGTAATGTAGATTTACATAAAATTCATTGGAGGAATAAGATTCATGGAGATAACCCAAATAATTAGGACAAATATGACTCAATGATGGAGGAGGATGAATTAGAAAGAGAAGAACATTGAACATGTAAGCAAAAGGTGAAACACTGCTGGAGGTTCAAGTACTGGAACAACATATATTCATTAAATAATCAACTTGACTTTCTAAGAAGCATTACTATGCAACATTAGATGGGAAATGTTGGATGACACAGCTTTCTCCAAGAAATTTATTTTGTGCCTAATGCTTGAATTGAAACCCAAGTACAATTACATTTATTTTGATATGCTAGTTGTGGTAATCCAAAACAAAAGGTATAAACTCACCTTTTTAGTAGAAATGAGCTCAGCTTCTAGTGCATCCACACGGCGAATAGCAGCATCAAGCAATTCCTCTTTTTCGTGAGGCATTTTAGTAGGTTTTGCTTGAAGCTCATCAACCTTTTCCTCCAGTTCTCCCAACCTTTTTAAGACTGATGAAAGCAGATGTACTTCTTTGTAAGCAGGGGAAGGAGAAGGGGGTCGAAATTCCTCTTTAGGCAAAGGATCCAGATCAAATTCAGGATGGTAATGATCAAACTCGGCCCTTTTATGTTGAAACTTTTTGTTTAGACTAATGACTGAACAGAGCATAGTGTAAAGTGTCATAATGAAGGCAGCAAGCCATGTGATAATTTGAGCCTTTAATCCTTGTGAAGTCTTCCCCCTGTCCAACAATGGGAATCTACCTGGAACAAGCAAGCTACTCTAATTAGCCAAGAATACAGCAAAAAGATAGATTCAACAATCCTAAAAAGCTAAGAATTTATATTGTGTGGGAAAATAATAAACTACATTAATACAGAACTTAATTAAACATGTGTTAACTGACCTTAAAGGGAGTTATGCTCAAATTGTAACAAGAATATGAAAAGGACTGTTAAAGGGGTAGATCCAGAGTTATTACTATAGTAAGATATAGGTCAAAATATACATATGGAGTTAGGAACCTAATTACAATGTAACGAAATGTAAAATTAGTTGGCATATTTGCTGAGTGACTGCATATGATGTTAGGGCCCTAATTACATATGTTGTAGAATAGTTTCAGTTAGCATATTCATTGACTAAATCTTTGGCCCTAGAACAAAATACATAATGTAACAAGCTGAGGTTTTACAACATTTCTAAACTAGCTTGTTACAGAGATCTAATCGTAAATAGATGGGGGTTTATTCATAAATATAAACATCACAAGTAACAATGCAAAATGATGTAACATAATATATATATATGCAGAAGGGAGTAGTTAGGGGGATAAATTACAAATATAAAGTTAGCATATTGGATAATCATGTACCTCTGTACTTAATATATAATTCTTATTTTTCATTGTTGAATATAAACATGAGATACTATAACTGTTAAAAATAGTTTTGAGATTAGCATTTAGTTCACTGACCATTAGCTGAATAATGTGTTGAACTAGAATTTTGACTATTCCATCCTACATCTACTGCCTTGTCAACCATCGGGACACAGTCTTCATACTCAGAAGAGACACCAGAGGTGCTACTTGCCTTTCCTGTATTTTTTGCCTGCATATTATTTCAAGGTACTTAATTAATTTGTGCCAACACCAAAAGTTATAGATGATTATTTACAAAGAGGCTAATGCATGATGGCTAATGTTTAAGAAGGACATTAGTTAAGTAGCAAGTATAGAGCTAGTACAGGAATATCATGGCATTACTGAGGGTATCCCTCCTGACCTAGGACCTCCTATATAGAGTTGTAGATGCATGTACCACTCTTAAACATGCTAGCTATACATTTTTTTTTATCAAAGACTCAGAATATAAATTTAATCTAGAGATTTTCAAGGATTTCTTATATACAATATGCCATGACTTGAATAACTAATAACCTAATAGAGAATATTCTGCAGATGTCAACAAGAAAACTAGGACAGAATAGAGATTTTTCTTATGGAGGGATAGATACTAGTTTAATTCTGAGTATATGTACAGTCCCAGAAGTGCTTATCAAGATGCAGAAAACACTTATAAATGCACAATAGTTTGATCCTTTTTGTAACTTAAAGGTTCTCTCACTAAAGCAAACAATAATACCACGTGTGTTGGAAACTGAAAGATAAACCATAAAGCGCTCATGATGGCAACAATAGAAAAAGTCTACCTTTTCCTTTTCTTTTGCAATTCATCAGAGCTATCCTCTCCAATTTACGTTGATTGCAAGTTGTGAGTCTAGTTCAGTGTCAAAACAATATTAAATATACCTTTATCATTTTGAGTGATTAAATTAGATGTATTACTAATACAACCCAAAACCCCAACTAAATCTCAAATTTTCCAGTCACTCTTTCTCTTATTGTTATGTCGTTCTCATTTAATCTACCGCAAATTAGCTAATGTGACTCTTTTACTCCAATCATCAATTATTATGCCTTGCTACCTTCCACCAACAAATTGTTATTCTAACTCCCCTTTAGTCAAATCACGTTAGACTTCAATATTACAAACCTGTGCTCTGAGCTTTTTCCTTATTCCATCACATCACCTATCTTATTCTTTTCTAGTTCTCTCAGTATAAAAATTCTTCATAATAGATTGGCATAAAAATTCTTTATAAAATAATATACTCTCACGTCTTGGAAAAATTCATGGAATTCTCTTGCTTGTGGTGTTTAGAAATAAAAGGAATCAGGACCAAGTCAACCTGCAAGAAACTAGAGCTTACCTCTTCGCGAACAGGGGTTAGCGGAGGATTATTAAAATAGTTGCCAGACTTTCTTGGATAAGCAGTGTCTTCAACATCTGAGCCAGACTCTGCAGTAGATGTATCACTTTCTTTTACCTAGAACATAAACCAAAAGGCCTTTAGTAACTGAAAACATGCTGACGAAGATAGGTATTATTTGCAGTTCTTAATTCTTACAAATGGGTATCTTGGCTTAGCATAGGCAATAACCTTCCCCTCACTATTTGAAACAGTTACAATTTGCCTAGCACATTGTGCTTCACCATGAAGAATCATCTGCTCAAAATCCCAAGTCCTAACCATCAAATAATGTTATACAACCTAGCACACCAGCAAAGTGCTAGTGTCTATGCATGTGCTGCCAGTGTACATTTTTAGTGTGTGCATGAGCGTGTGAATAGAAAGATAACAGAAAAGAACCTTTAATATGTCAGGGTCTTTCCATGGACCTCGATCAGATCTAAGGCATCCTCCATGTTCAACACACGCACAGCTACCACCAAGAAATTCTGGCAACTCCCTAGAGAATCCAGAAACCACTTTTCAGAATGAAAGAGAGAGAGAGAGAATCAAAACTGTAAATTAAGATAAACAAGGCTAAGAAATCACAAACAAGGAAAGATACCTCGAATCGATTATGTCAAGCAGCTTGTTCTGGTATTTAGTTCCAAGAACCTAAAGAAAAGTATGCAATTTATATACCCAGGTTTAAACACAAAATGTTACTGTTAGCTGCCACATTGTATCGTTCACTTACATGAATTTTAGAAGTAGTTCTAGGATCAAGGAATGATTTCACAGTATTCCATAATAGCTTAAAACCTGAACCAGCATTAATTATAAACATTTGGCACAGTGTCTGCAGCAAATTAACGGTTGTCAAATTGATACCAAAGTTAAAATGAAATATATTGACAAAATGAGAAAGCAGTTGTCAAATAGATTTCTAGGTTAAAATGAAGTATACTAACAAAAATGAGAAAGCTTCCAAAAATATTGGAAATGAAACTCGAGCATGATATTGTGTGTTGCACAAGCGTGCAAAGAATTTATATACCTCTGGGTAATTATCATTGTCAATTTTTTGCAAACGTATAATCAGATCTCGTGCAGCCTTGGTGAAATTTTTCATACCCTAATGAAATATAACATAAGTATTGACAGGTAAGTTCTCAGCAAACCATAAGTAGGCAACTGAAGTAATATATCATTAATTATGTAAAATATTCAAACATACCACTCCTTGCACATCTAGAATGGTTGTATTTGAATCAATGTGTCGTTTTGCCGCAATCGAACAAGCTGGAAACCTAATTAAGAAACACCTTTCAAACTCTTTCACATGATATTTTATGTATCGATCCATAGTTGTCACTAGCATTAGCTTGTTTGCATCAACTTTTCCAAGCCTTTCAATGTAAACAGGTCTCCCCTCTTTATCCACGCCATGATAACCTTGTGGATAGTACTTTAAAACCTCATCTATCTCTGAATAATCAAAATCCTGATGAAGATATTTATATCAAATAACTGTGGTTTTCAACGAACATTCACATACTAATAAACTAAACCAGACCTTCCACCTTAATATTTGTTACACAGCAAAGGCTAAAATATGGGTTGAAGCAAGCAACTCTAGATTACAATTGTACACTATGTCACGAATATTTTAGATTTGTGTGTCACTTTTTCATCCAATCATAAACAATCAAGGCAGCCTAAGTAGATTCAAATAACTTGGCATATAAATTTACAAATAGGCGCAGTATGGATCGACAAGTATCACCATGTGGATCAGAAAGGTCAACAATATGTTCCATTATTAGCTATAATATTTGACAGAAAATTTTTGAACTAGAAAATTGGCATTTTGGAGATTACTATAAATCATGAAAGTTCCATGAGGCGGAAAGTGTCATCAGATGAGTTGCTTTTATAGAATTTAATCAATTTTGTAGTTCTGGTAAATTGTCGCCTACAATTATCTAAACAACAGATCACTTTGTTTCATCTTGACGTTAAACATGGGCTTGACTGAGTATTATGGTGAGGATAAATATGGGAGAAGAAAACAATGGTCTTCTTAGAAGAGGGTGAAGGAGAAGAGAGAGTAAGAGAGATTGCAATGTTTATGATTAAACTTGTTTAACTATTGCTAACATAAAATTCACATCTGAATAGCCAATTTAGTTGAAAAGAGAGGAAAATATTTGTGTTGTCTGTCAAGATTCCAATTTCAGATGTCTAGAAGTAATATTGAGCACTTTTGAATAGGAGAAGGAACGTACATATGCTTTTCTGAAGGTATTGACTTTTTAGATTCAAAATTTCAATTCATGAGAATAGATCAATTTGCTCATTACCTCAATAATAGTATCGGCACCAAAATCTTGCCTCCATTTAAGCATTTCTGACCACATGCGCTTCGCTTTCTCGATATCAAATTTCCGTGCTTTCAGAAATCTAAAGGTACACATGTCATTAGTAAGTAAGAAAATAAAAGAATAACTTCAAAATGAAAAATAAGACAGCAAGGAACTTCGGATAGAAGAATCAGCACTTCAGCAGCAATAAGATTGGCAGTTTCAAGTTATGGCAAACAATTTTATCTGTATAATGTCACTTCTTGCAGTATAATTAGCACAACACTAACTGAAAGTTTTCAGAAAACACATCAAAATAATGTCAATATCTGAACTTGACAAAGATTTCAGTCTGTTAATTTTACTTATTCTAACTATCAAAATCTCATTTCTTCTAGCCCGAAAATGGATGAGACATCTCATTTTATGCCATGTGTCAAGAAGTGGACAACATCAAGACACCTGCTCTAGCTTGAGACACTACAAAAAACTTGTTGGGAGGCAACCGTAGGAGGCAATTGCATCGGAAAAGGATCACAAAAGCTCAACAGCATAGAAGTAGTGGCTAGCAGAGTGCTCCTAGGAAACAAGGTAATAGGAAACCCTAGCTCAAAAAAATGGCAGACAGGACTAGATACATGTATAGGGGACACAAATAGAGAAAAATAAATTATAGAGAGAATACTCATATATTCTTTACCAGAACATGGCATTTCACATATTTTAGGGATTATTATCAATTACCATATACCCTAGTTCAATTATTGATTGCAAAGAATCTTCCCTTGTTGTATTAGAACTATTTATAAGGATAAGGTAGGTTACCTCAACAACATATGATAATCATCATGCTTCAATGGTAGCAACTCATCCTGAATTAAGGACTGGCGAAATGCATCAACAGCTCGTAGCTCTTCAATGTCTCTAACATCCTCGATTGGAATAGTGCTAGTGAGCTTATCGAGTTTCTTTCTACTCCTTCGCCTCAAAGAATGTCTGAATTTAGTAGATGCGCTTATTGCTCTTTTCTTCAAAGATCCGATTTTTGTCTTCCTCTCATCTTCTGAGTTCTCAACATCTGATTTCTTTTCATGATTGGAGAACCCCTCAAAACCTGCAAGTCCAACAAAAATCTGTGATAATGTCTATGTCAAAATACATTTAACCATCGGAAGGAAACTTGTGCATCAAGCATAACAAATTTCATAAGAATCAAAGTATGCAGATATGTATAGATACCAAACTGCATCATATTATAACCCTTTTACCCGATAATGGTGCTTAATTGAGTCTAATTCCAGAAAACACGTCAAGCATGTCAAACTAGTTTGTCGGCAAAGGATGAGAAAGCAACTAAACCAATTTTCTAACTCCTTGATCCAAGAAGTCAAACCAAATCTAAGTTTTTGACAAAGAGTGTGCAAAATCAACAAGATCTTTGTTACGTTTATAATAAACGAATAAATTGTATCATGACTGGTTAGTGATTGTATGCTCTTAGTAGCATCTATTTATGTCCTCAGTTGTTGTAATGATGCCCGTAGTGGCCCAGGCAATAAGGGCTTCAATCACAGACCACTATATTAACTGCTGAAAGGTGGGGTAGTCAAACCTTATCTTCAAGTTCATCAAAGTGATAAAATTTTGCATCTAGTAATCATTGAAAGCATCTCAGGCCAAATTGGTGCACTGTATAGCAAATTATTTAAAATTTCAGTTGATCAAGTGCAAATCCATGATGAAACTTATGATTGCCACTTGCCACCACCACAAAGGTTCAGAAAGCAGAGTAACTACAGGGGACACTTAACACATGAAGGAGATCAAACAAACAGAAGGGAATGGCCAAATGAAGACAATTTCACTTATGGTCGTCGACAACTCCAAATTCAAAATTTGCAGCAGAGGCAGTTAATAAGGTTAGCTCTATCAGGACCACCGTGCTGGACTAGATATGCAATTCTTCACTTCAAGGAAGTAGAAGCTCAGTTAACCATTTTAAATTTATTTGAAGAGGAAAACACATATTATTCTATCTTTTAGAGGAAATCCAATGGACCTCATGTTTTCCCTCTTTTGTTCATGTTTCTGGCTATACCAATTCCGCGACAACAAGAACTTAGCTATACAAGTTTAGAAGAAGAAAATAGGAAAAACAACAAATTTACGAGCTAAAAAAAGGGGGCAATTTAACAAAAGTGTCTCTTAAAAATCACTATAACCAAAAATTATGCTAACAACAACTTACAAGGCCTCGCGAATCGGTCAAGTGGCCCTGACATATCCACCAGTCTGAAAAAAAAGGCAATCAAAAAGCTGAACAACAACAAAGGGAGCACCCTAACAAACGTTAAACTACCAGAAACCCTAGAAAGAAGAACAAGTACCCAAGCAGGTCCGAACAGTCAAAATAAACAGCCCCGATCGAAAATTCCTCCTCCCTCCCTCTATCAGTACGCGCAGGAAGAATCGGCGGTGGAGGACAGCGTCGGGGCGTCCGGACGGCCGGCCGTGGAACGGAACTCCTGCCGCGGATTATCGAACTTTGCAAGCTGATCCGCTTCTTCTTCTGTTCCGTGTGGTTTCTTCTTTCTGTGCGAAAGAAAAACCAAATGGAGAAGAGAGAGGCGTTGAACAAGTTGGAGGAGCGCGACGGTGGAATGTTCCTCGCCGAACATGATCGAGTCTTCTCATTAGTTGTAGTCTGTGGGACCCATCTCAACGAGAGTGGGCACCACGTGTGTAGGTGAGGATAATGCAAAGGGACTCGAATTCTGTATCGTGATTGAAAAGAGACATAAAATCCTTGATGAGAATTAATTCTCCAGATAAAATGATCTGCCAACTTCTTTTTCACCCACAATTTATCTGATTTTCCAAAATAGTCCTCTATACTAAATTAGAGAAAATAAAAAAAAAAATATATATATATATATACACATGTAGTCCACTATATATATCAAAAAATCTCCAACATTCAAAAGTAATTAAATTATTAGGGCATTATTTTTATGTTTTTTTTATTAACTTAATAAGTGTTAGAAGAAGGCATTCACGAGAAGAATTTTCAAATGTAGGGGGGGGGGGGCAGTTTAGAGTAATTTTAGTATTAGATTTGATAAAAATTTATTTATATTTATTTAATAAAAAAATAAAATAATTCATTAAATTAACTGAATAACTTTGAATAGATATATTTAACTTAGTAATTTTTATAAACTAATATAAAATTTACTGATCAGTCAAATATTTTTTTTAAATAGAAGTTTTAAATAATCGAATTGAAGGTACTTTATTAAAAAAAGAGAGAGATATATAGAGATGAAAAGTAGTGGTGGAGTAGAATAAAAGCTAAGATTTTAGCTGAAATTTAGACATATTTTTAAATTAAATAAAAAGTAATTCATCATAATATCTAACTTTCATATTTATTAAAAGAATAAAAAAGAAAAATTGATGGTGAAGAATTAATGATTTGTTTAGTGGATGCCAATCGTAAAAGTAGGAAATTGATTAGAGGGCAGTGGGGCGTTGGGCCCCGCACACATTTAAGTGGGTTGAAGTTCGCTATCGGGGATTTGATTCCTCTTCTTAATTAACGAGCGGCGAGGAGAATCCGACCCGTAAAGCTTCTCGATCACATCATCATCAAAAATGATAATCCCAATTAACATCATTGACTATTCATTAACTATCTTTGGGGTGATTAGCTATGTCCCACGGCCACCTTATTAATTATCTCTGGGGTAATCGGTCTGATCCCACGAAAGTTTAAAATTTTCCACCGGCCATCAGGATAAATCGGAAAGCACACGCAGCGGCCAACCCAAACGTCCAACATCCTTTGATTACGTTCCTTATTTGAAGAAAAATTCCTATAAATACACCGTAGTTGAGGATCGAACCGTCGGTGCCTGAGTGACAACTTGGATGTCCTACCACGACACCATTGCCCTGGGGACCTTGATCACAGCATCATAATATACGCAAAAAGTGTTTAAGGTACGATTGAATTGATTATTATAGAACAGATTTATTAAAATGAACAAGGATCATCCATGAAATTCTATTTTTTTATAATAATTAATTATAATTTTTTAATTTACTTTTTCTCGAATAAGACCGCTCATCTTTTACTCAAGTAATATACACATAACACAAACCAATAATAATAAATATAAATAAGTTACATACAATTACTTCTATTTCATAAAGTTAGCTTATATTTTAATTTCATTATACATGTTTAATTTTTAAGTTAGTTAAATAATCATGAAAAAGGGCAACTATCTAACAAATAATACCTGCGAATACAATTAAATTGACTAAATCCTAAAATAAAATGAAGTTGGATAGATTGACTTGATCAAAGTCAATTGAAAAATAATAATAGGAGGGAGTCAGCGGGCTAACTTTGGTCATCAAAGGTGACAAAGTAGTGATTCATTTTGTTGAAATATTACATTGATTTCTGAAGTAGTCAAATTGTTTTTAAATTATATATATATATATATACTGGGAGTTTTGTTACCTGCCCATTCATACACGTCGTGAGTACTCCATGAACATTTATTTTTATTATTATTATTTATTTTTCACTGCCTCTGATTTAAATATTAAACTTTAAAAAAAATTAACATTAGTTGGCGTTTAATTGAGAGTTATCGTTGATAACCTTGATTGTCAATTCAAGGTTCTCATTAGCTGCAAAGTGGATTGCAGGTACCTTATTATGAGATTGACCTTTGAGAGATGTAGCTGAGCAAAGTAAACCTGATCCACTCTCTTGGTGATCCTAACAACTTGAACCTGAAACAAGGAATATCTTCTTATTCAGATGGTTCCAAACAAACAGAAGCTTACAGCTACCATTATCAAAATTGATCGATCAAATAAATAGCCCATGGAATGTTACAGTATGTTCTATGAAGACCTCCTAGGGTAACTTTTCATACTCACAGAAAAGATGAAGGCTTTCAAATTACCTCCCACCCCAGCTCTTCAATCATCACTTTGGCTACCTAGTTGGTCTTGCCTGACAAACAAACATAGATCAGGTATTCTTCTATTAGAAGATACCAAATAATGATGAGAATAATGGTTAACAGAAGTATGCAATCTTACTATTGGAACATTCTGAATTGCAGCCATCAACAACAAACTTGGCATTTGCACTGAATATGAAGAAAGTCGGATCACTTTTGTGGAAGAAAAGACTAGCAGCTGTACACAGCAAAGATGGAAAAACATATGAACAACAATAGGAAGCAGAAGACCACTTCCACTTCCATCACGCATCTTTATCATAAAACCGTCTGACTCACTTATAACCTGAACTGCCTGTATGAGACAAATATCATGTGATCTATTAATCTTACAGTAAATCAGAAGACTACATGATGATCACCATATAACGTAAAAGAAATTAACTTCCCCAACATCTATGGTTTACAGCAAAAAATATAACCTATGACTAGTTTCATCACAACCAAAACAAGATTGCAGGTGGCCATTTAACTACAAATACCCCATTCTTTCTGAAAAAATGCATATCAGCAGGCCATCCACTCTCTTTCTTCTCAGATCAGATGGTCAATTATAACACAAACGTGCAATTGCAGGGTGAGGAGCATAATCTGATAATTTCCCTCCTTGAGGTTTACTGTGAAACATCCATCTTAAACATCTTCCAACACACATCTTTATCATAAAACGATCTAGTCACTTCTAATTGGAACTGCTTGTACAAGACAAATATCATGTAATCTATGGATCGTTCAGTAAATCAGAGGACTACATGATGATTAGTATATCAATGTAAAAGAAATCAACTTTGCCAACATGTATGATTTACAGTAAAAAAATATAACCTATGACTAGTTTCATCACAACCAAAACAAGATTGCAAGTGGTCTTCTCACTTCTAATACCCTATTCTTTCTGAAAAAGCATATCAGCAGGTCATCCACTCTCTTTCTCCTCAGTTCAGATGGTTGATTACAACGTGAACCTATAAAAGCTTAGATTTGAGGCTCAACTGAAGCTAACACATTAAAAGTGAACAAGAGAATTGTAGAATAGAATTATTAGATTAACATAGAGATGGGCTACCATCACTATGGTAATTGTTATGTTGAGAGAAAATGTTAAAAAAAATACAATTTATACATTCAAAAAATTATGCCAAGCCTAAAACATCAGAAAGGATCATAGATTCAAAGACATTACCAGCTTCAATCACAGTGGAGTTTACATAGTCCTCACTTGCGACTCCTCTAATAGTCCACAATTCACATGGCGAGACTAAATTGGTGAGCTACAAGTTGACTCGACATTTCTCAAGTAATATCAAACAATTCTTACAAAAACTATATAAGAGTTCCTCAAAATGTGTAACTTGGATCAACATCTCTAAAATCCACGATCAATGCAAAGAGCAATGAGCAACTTTGATAGCCTAGATTTCACGTAGAAAATTCTATTCTCATCTATTTGTCTTATTTTCTTCAGGATTAAATTCACTCACTGTAATTTTTATCAATCAAACATGTAGCTCATGACTAATGCAACCAGACACCACATGTCCCGAATGAAAAAGAAAAAAAAAATCGAACAATTGCAACAAGAAGAGCAATGATCACTCTAGCGGCTCAAAATGGAACCTCTTCATCTTTCCAAAAATAAACAGGAATGTTTAGAACCCAACCAAAAGGTTGCCGATTTCGAACAGATCCAGATAACCACAAAGAAGAAACTAAACAAATCAGCGGAATCTCTATAGATCACCAGATAAAACAACGCAAAGAGGAGTGGACGAGGTCAGGGGTGGCACGGCGGAGGATGAGGTCAGGGGCGGCGTGGCGGAGTAAGCTGTTAGAGGAGCGGAAGGGGAAGGCTTCGAATCTTGGAAAGCGGAGAGGAGGGTTGCGATCGTTCGCTAGGTGGACGAAGGCTTCAAATTGCTGCCGCCGCCGCTGTTTCGCTCGCGCAATCGGGGACGGGAGTCGGGTTTCGCTCGCGGAGGGTTTTGCGATCATGGACATAAGCTCGCGGGGTAATTTTGTAAAGAAAATTACCTTAACTCCGGAATCAAGAAAAACCTAAGTTTTCCTTGGTTTTCCAATTCCGGATTGGATGCCCTCTTTTGTTGATGTATGCTGACGTGTCGGGCATGAAGCATTACTTGAGAATCGCCGATTATCTAAATCAAACAAGGTTTTGGTTGATAACTTTGGATGGATAACTAAGGTAATCACGGATGACCCCAACCAAACACACCCTAAGTGGTGTTAGACAAGCTCATGGAGCTTGACTTAGCGCGACTAAGTTGGTTGGCTCAATGGCTCGAGGCTTGCTAGAGATCGAGAAAGATGGAATAGGACAGTTGAGAGACTGCAAGATGAGGAGCATTGATGTGGCAGCATTGATGTCGGCCTAAAGGAGATGCACTACGTAGGTTAAGTGATGGATGACATGAGAACGACCTAAAAAATGCATTTGAGAGATTTGAGACCTAACGAGGGATGACCTTGGGCAAAGGGCAAAGTCAAACTGTAAAAAGTTGTGGAGGTAAATTCTTAAATGAGTTGACAAATTAAGCATCCTAACTTTGGAGTTTAGATATGTTCTTACTTAGGCATAACACTTAACCAAGAAACAAGGTGTTTCAAGGTTGTAATCGAGTTGATTGGAAGTTGATCACAATTAGAGCGGTCAATTTGAAATGGACTCGTTGGGTTGGTCCGACCGCCAAACAATTTAAGCATTGGATTGAAGTTTTATCAACCCATTTAAAGCGAGTCAGGGAGGGCTAGCTCGCTCGAGTTGTAAGTCCAGGCGAGCTGACCCGTGGTGGCCTCGTTTAGCCCGCAAGTTGAGAAGAATTTTTTTTCCTTTCGAAATTTAAAACTAAAATAGAAAATTTTTAATGCACTCATAGGTTGGTCCACCTAACCTACCACCTAACCTACAATCCAAACTAAAAAATTCTAACATTTTCTATATTTTTTTTATTTTTTAGTGGGCTAATGGTTTGACCCGCCTACCCCGCAACCCACCTTAAGTTGGATTGGAGATTTCCCAATCCGCTAGGATGGCAGGCTGAACCGGTCTCGCTCGCCAAATGATGGGATTTTAGATGGCCGGCTCACCCCGCCACCGGTTGACTCGTCTAACAGGTCTAATCCTAATCGAGTAGTGTGTCAAGTCAACTAAGGAGTTGATTCAAGTTGGATTACTCGTGAACAAAATGTTTCTATTTGAAGTTGAGTTAACTTGGCAGTCGATTGTCGAGGATTGAGTTAATTACGCAATAGATTCAATTCCTATTTGAATTTAAAACTAAGATCGTTTGAAAAAGATCTTATCTAGTGGAGTCGACTAAAAATATTTAAGTCAACTAGAATGGTTTCTTATCAACTAGATAAGTCAACTAGAGACAACAACTGATTCGATTCTGTGATCTATGTTTTAGTCAACTGGTGAAAAAATTGAGTCAACTGACATCAAACAAAACAATTGGGTGAAGCTCGTGCAAGCATAGATGGAAGGTTATAAATAGAGGGGCAAGAGGAGCTT
>JBBMKF010000112.1:4938750-4973380 GCA_037834155.1 Curcuma caesia
TCCATTGTGTAAATTCCTAGTGTATCATTTTACCTCCACTGCGCAGCTAAAAGCATAGTTACTTGGATGAATATTCATGCAAAGATTTTGTTCTACCGAAGTCAAAGAATTTTGTCTCTTCCATTCATGTTTTCTGGGTAGTTTATGTGGGTAATAGTGGCAACTGCAATGAGCAAGCAAGATCTGTCCAACTGTTTGGCAGACATTTAAATTGTTAGAATAACATCGTCGTCCTTTTGTCCTAATTATTTATGATTTATTGTAGGAATTTTATTAGCTCCTTGAGCTCCATCCAAGGGAGGAATATCAAGTCAACTGATAGTCAAATGGAAAACAATATAGAAAATTTCAGTTTATCCTTTTTATCCAGTTTACACTGATTTTTAAGTGATAAGATTGTCAAAATATTTCAGTTTTTGTAAACTCTTATATCTATATGGCTTAGTGGAGCTGCACTCTAAGAAAGTCATATTCGATCCGATTTAAATTCCGGGTAAAAAAAATTCCTCCAACCTAAACTTAAAATGCTAAATCGAAAAAAAGAAAATCTCCAACTTAAAAGATTTGTTATTTTCCAGATTCTCAAAGCTGTCGGGAACAAGCCTTATCATTTGAACAGCAGATTATACTTTTAACTATTATCTGTGGCTATCTGATGTCCTATTGTGTAGTTTGTACTTGTTTATTGATGCACTCCAAATATGATTGAATTGATTATTGTGGAATACGTTTATTGAAGTGAATAAGGATTGAATTTTGATGAATTTGAGGTAATGTCATTTTTCGTAGTGATCAATTGCAGTTTTTTGATTTACTTCTTTATAAATGATTGTGAAATCGATTGTGTGAAATTATTGGGATAATGGATTTCATCTTTTGTTGAAGTACTTATTTATTATTGACTTAATTGATTCTGTGTCTTTCTTTCGGACTCATTTTTAATTTTGAAATGATCGATCTAACCTCTTAAATTTTTTCATCAATTCTCAAATCTGAATAGTGTTAGTATTGTTGGATGGCTCTTAGGGCATGATTGAGTTAATTGGTACGAGATAAATTTATTAAAATAGATAAGAGTCGAATCTTAATAAAGGTGAAATAATATCTTTCTCATAATGGTTAATTATAGTTTTTTAATTTATTTTTTTATAAATGATCATAAGATCGTTCACGTAGTGAAATCGTTGCGACACGGATTCCATAAGTTATTGGGCATCCAAACAATTTGTCTCTTGTTCACAAAGTCTATTCTTGAATAAAATGGGGAAAATATTGATCGCGTGGCATCCGATGAAGGGTCCAAGACGCCAGCGGATCCCAAATTCCACGGGCGGCGGCGTGAAACACACATTTTCCATGCGATCTCCACTCTTACTCTCCCTTGATTGGCAGGAAAAACGGCCCCCACAGATTGCCGTTACCCACGTACACTTACCTCTCATGGCGATGACGTACAGACACGATTGGCTCTCCGCGGACCACGTGTTCGAGATTGAATCCGCTCCAAATTCACCAGCCATATCTCATGATCGGACGGCCATAGCTCTCAGGCCGGCGATGGAGCGGACGGGATTTCTTTTCGACTGTGGGTCCACGATCGCTTCGGGTCTCCAGTCGCGACCAAATTCCTTTTCATTGCCGCTTCTTTCTTTCTTTCTTCCTCCCAAGTGAAATTCGACTCCGTCGCGAGCTGAAACCTCGATCCCCTTGCCATCTCCCTTCTCCTCGGCCATGAGACGTCGGAGCTCGATCCGTGCTCCGGTGGCGCCTCCGCCCGCCCCTTTCCTCGATCACCCCGCATTCTCGTACCTCCGCCACGTTTTACCTTGGAGAGTCAGCCAAGTCGTTGAGATCCTGCTGGCGCTGGTCGTGAGGAAGGTGTGGGGTTACGACCCGTACTTGTCGGAAACAGCTCCTAGCCTAGGCAGGTGGCCGGTTTCCGCACACGATTATCAGCAGCCGTTGTCGTTGGGCGATCTCGATCGGCTTCCTACCGATGTGATCGTGCTGATACTGAAGCTTCTCGGGTCGAAGGAGGCGGCCAGGTCGAGCCTGGTGTGCAGCTCTTGGAGGGTTTTGGTGTCGGATAATAGACTGTGGATCTTCTTCCTCAAACATGGGAAAGAGCCGTTCGAGACGGTGGTGTTTGCTGAGACGCAATTGAGATCGAGGCCAATGTAATTGCAATCGTTTCATATTTTAATTCTCTTTTGTTTCTTAAATTTGCTTTGGTTTTCTTTTGTCTTTCCTAATCTCTTTGGATGTCTCTAGTAAAGAATTTCGATAGCTATTTCAACCTCCAAACCTGTATAAAAAATAGAGGCACGATGCTTGTTTCATAGGTCCAAGCTAAAACCACTTGTGCTTAGTTTCACTAGTCCACTATTATAATGTTGGATGTTCCCTCCCTTATTATCTTTCTCATGCCTTCGCGGATCTTTTCAGCTCCTTGATGAGTTTGCTGCAGAAATGTTTCATATAACTAAGTTCAATCCTTCTCCCCTTATACCAAGCTCCTTAGAAGAGTTGATTTTACCCTTGAGTAAGGTAGAGATATATGCAGTTGCTCGAGCCCTGGGTAAAGGCAAGAGCCCCGGGCCTAAAAGAATTTAATGCTCGTTTGAGCCTTTCCAGGAATTCGGGACTCTTGATATTCATTTGCCTACATTTCCTTGTCGCCAAATTTGTAGGAGTGTGTGCAACCTTTGATTTCAGGCCTATTGCTCTAGAGCACCTACTTATCAAGGATATTTAGAAAGTTCCTGCTCTTCTTTGTCCTAAGTGCATCTCAGATTTGATCAATGAATAACAGTTTGCATTTATCAAAGGTAGCAACACTGTCATTTGCCTTTTGTGTGCACTGGTTGGGAAACTGTAGTTCAGAAATTGAATTTTGAGCAAGCTTTTGAAAGCGCCACTTGGACTGCCTTGGAGAAGCTTCTCTCCACCTGGGTTTTCCTATTAGATCACCATACCACCAAGATTACATTAGGATAGTGGGAATTTAAAAAAATTGGACCTGTATGTTAGAACAAGCATTATTGATGTAAACTAGATACGATAGCTTGGCTTCATAGAAGAACTATCTAATTGTCTAGTCTCTAACTTGTCCACGTGGTTCATCCTGGCAACATAGCAGCGGAGATGCTAGTGGAGGATTTCCTACAAGAGATGAGAGGCAATCATCTTCATCAAAGAGACAATGGCGACAAGAGGGAATATTGACATAGCCTTGACTATTCCCTCAGGCCATATTCGGATGCAAATTTTTTGTAGGTTGACAGCTTTGGGTTTCTTCTCCATTAAGTTTGCCTATGTTGCACTATCCTTTGGCGGTTGCTTGGTGATCTAGTGTGAATACATGGTTCTCAATTGCCCTCCTGTGAGTTAAGTTGTCATTTCACTAGCGCTGAGAATGAAGCTCAACTCAAAGGATGTTCTTGGAAGACACAAAATTCACATAAGCAATTTCTCCTGCTTGTGTTCGTCGAATTCTTATAGCTGTGAGAAATTAACATCACACCTCTTCTTCTACTATGAAAAGGTCAAGCTGTGATGGCTGCTCATATTTTGAACTTTGGCGGACAACAAATCCAAATGTTGACGCTTGGAAATCTTGGTGTTCTTCTAACAATGGCCACCAAGTTAGGAAGATGTTAACACCTTCATCCATGCTTTGCTTCTGAGACTTGGCTGACCCGGTGTGAAGCAACCTTGGACCTGCTGTGATGTTGGTTGGTTTAGTTGTCCTTGCAACTTCAAGAACAGTAGATGGGGGCTTTGATTGCAACCAGCAGCACTGCAGGATCCTTGCGGCATGGCTGTGGGCTTTCTTGTTGCATCTATTTTTCCCTTTTTCTCTCTGCTTCTTTAGCAATTAAAATAGTAGATTTCTCCAAAATTCCAGCTGCAGCTTATGTAATCTGCAGTACTCAACTTTCATCCTAAAACAATTGATGATCCGAGGTTCACTGTTATCTCATCTTTGCTAAAAGGAAAAGTGGAAAACTATCATGCAGTGTGTTCTTTTCTATGATATTTTTCTGTAAATGAGTAAATCCTAATCTTAACTATGAATCTTTTGTGTGACAGGATGTACTCCCTTTATTCACATCAAATGTCCTTCATGAACATCTTTGCACGTCGTGCCATGGTTCCAGGTTCTATTGTTGTGGATGGTATGTTTGGTCTGTGACTTTTTCTTTTTTCTGTTTTCAATTTCCCAGAAATTTTTTTTTGAAAAATTGAAAAATAAATAAATAAGCCATTTATCATCAATCTTTTGATGCTATTCTGCAATAAAATTTATTTGTATACAGAAGGTGCATATCTTATCCTAAAAAAATATCAAACTCTTTTAACTTCTGTACTAAACCTCCTAAATTGGTTTTGGAAAACCAGTAGAAGTTATATTCAGGTGATTAGTAGTTAAACGAGTAGTCTTGTTTGAACTTTTGGAACACTTTCTTAAGAATATATGAACTCTAAAATGGATTCTGCATGAGACAAAGTATGTTTCGTGCATGATATAATAGTTTTTACCAAGAAAATTAATCGGAGCTTTATATTATCCTTGGTAGTGTTTTTTCTGTTTCAAATCGTGAAAGTTTATGTCCCAATTTAATTTGTTTGTTTGCAAGTGTTGTATCATGTATGTAGATGGATTAGGCTATTGCAAATGTGGTAGAGAAATGTGTGTATCCATCATTTATAAGTTATTTTTCTCAGTCTGTGGCTTCAGAAAGCTTATTGCAAATGTTTTTAAGAAATGTATTTATACATTATTTATAAATTTTTACTCTCATTATATGGTTTCTGGGAACCCTATATGAAGGTGGATCTGGTTATTGCAAATATGGCTGGAGCAAGTATGCTGCTCCATCTGGGCGTTGTGCTACATTTGTGGTAACAAAATCTTTTACTATCCTGGTGAAATTTGTAATTTAATTTTTAGAATGTGACTTGTGATCTTTGTAATGCGAAGTTCATTTGTCCATGCACTGTCATATATCTGAGTCCAGAAGATGCTTCCTAATGTAGTGACTCTGTTTCTCCATAGGAGTTTGGCAACTTGGAAACTCCAATGCATGCAAGGTTTCGGTATTTTTTCTCGACAGTTTATAGCAGGTTTTTTTCTGATTCGTGGTTAAATTTATCTTTACTATTTTTAAGCATGAACTTATTACCTTTTTAATTTGAATACCATGTTTAGAGTAAAATGTACGTGATTCTTCTCATTACAGAATGCAGGTTAGGTCAACATCTCACCCGATAATTGTGTCTCTTCCTATCTGCCACACTGAGGGTAGGTACATCCATAGACAATGACAAAATAGAAAGAAGACATTCTGATTCTTACATTGGGAGTTTTTCATATTGGTGTGACTTTCTTAGTTTGTTCTCTGCTGTTTCATGCATTTTGTTTCCAATTTGCATATCACTTTCTCAATTTGAAATTCCAAAAAATGCGATGGTTGACTCAAGATAGCAACTTCTATTCATCTGCTACAGAAAAATAATCCAACTTGTATTAGTTTCAAAATCGGGTACATTAACTCAAAACTTTTCTCAGCTTATGGCAGCCACACTTTCTTCTGGATTATATCTAATTAATTACAATTGCTGAAAAATCATTGATAAACTTAATTCTCTTACTGTGTGATTACTCCAAATTGTTCAAGTGATTGAAAACTTGTAACTTCCTCTGGGAGAAAAGGTTTCCAGCAGAGGCATAATGTTGGATTCACAACTTCACACCTGTGATTGTTGAAACCATGTCAGGCATTATGCAAACAAGGCTTTTATCATGCTTCTCACATTAGTGTTAATTTATAGTCAACCTAAATTGAATTACCATGTACTAGTGGTTTAGTCAGATAAGAAACTTCTATTGCCAATTGATTTTTTAAAATAAGATTTTCAATCTTTTTTGCGAACTATGATGTTTCTAGATGTGGTTATAGTTTCCTCAATTTTTTATATTTGAGATTCCTAAGTAGGTGGAGACCAAAGTTACGTAACGTGTTTTCCTTTTTCCAGATACTGAAGCTGCTCAAATGTCCAGAAGGCAACTTAGAGAGGCAATATACTCTGTCCTTTTTGATATGAATGCTCCTGCAGTCTGTGCTGTTGATCAAGTATGCATCTGAACTGGCTCCATTTTGTCTTCTTAATTTTATCTATTATCTCCAAGAGCATCCTTTGTGACTGACAAAGTTGTTGTCAAAGCTTGTTTTCGAAGGATATCAGTTTTAATGGCTGTTTGAGATGCCACTGCTCTAAGTTTGTTGGCAGGCATCAAGTTGATTCTGGCACTGAGATTTTGGGAAAATAGAGAAATTAAATAGAGAGAGGAATCTAATAACTAGTTGGCCTGAATTCTCGAGGGTTTAGCTAACAAAATGGGGGATTCTATGTCAGAGTTTGATGTACCTGCAAGCAATTTAAAAGTGGTATTTTTTTTTTTTTAAATGACACAAATGAACATAGGCAGATATAAAAAGTGTGCATGCATGAGTGCGTACAGAAGTAGTATTAAAATGTGTAGGCACACATCATATAAACTAACAAGATCAAAAAGGGAAAAGAAAGAAAGGGTAAGTGAGTAAATCCAGCCACAGAGCAGGAGCAGATAAAGGCATTCATGCAATCATCTGTGGATGATCCTTTGCACACTAACACTTAATCTATTAAGTCACCATAGCTAACCTTCTCTGTTGCAGAACTAAGAAGCAAATAGTTGGAGATTTGTCCATGAAACCTGGAATTTTATTGCAGTATTTTTCCTTTTTATTTTTTAAATCATGAGTATGGGAGAGGGTGGATGGTTGATAGGAGAAAGATGCAATAAAGCAGGGTTCAGGATTTTGATGGATCTTCTCTAGAGAGATTTGATTTGGGACTATTGCCTTGGAATTCAATACAATTTTTCAGTGATCCAGATTATTATTTCTGCTTTTGATTGATGATTTATCACTTTTCTTTATTTTTTTGAATAAATTAACACAAACATATGCATGCACAACTGTTTCCTTTTAGATGATAATTTTAAACTTCTGTAGTTGTGAAGAATCCTGATAATTTTAAACTGTTTCCTTTATTTTTTTCCCCTTTTGTCCTTGTTCCAATAAGATGAATGCTAAACTACTTTCTTAATCTGAAACCTCAGGCTGTTTTAGCTTTGTATGCAGCAAGAAGAACTTCTGGAATAGTTGTTAACATTGGTTTCAATGTAACATCAGTTGTCCCAGGTAAATCTTCATTTATTAGTGTTTTTAAGTTCTTAAGTCTTGTTTTCTATTAATACATAGTAGGTTATGGATTTCTTAATGTTCTTAAGGATCTAGTGAAGTTATTTCAATTGTCACTAATAGCTTTAATTTACTGAATTTTTGAACAAGTAGATTATGGTATTATTCTGCTGTTTATGAGTCACTTCTAGCAAATTTCAGTTATATCCAGGAAAATTTCTTCAAGTTTATCTTAATAGCTTATCCTATGGCCTGATGTGATTCATTTTATTCCTACAGCAAGTTGTGTATCACAAATATTGTTTTTAATATGCTGTATCATAATCTGAATTAAGACTATGTATATTTGGAGGGAGGGAGAGAGATGTGTGAGAGAAGGGAGAGTGGAGAGAAGGGGAATAGAGAGGAGTGGTCCATCTGCTTGAAACGGGGAGGGAAGGAAAGAAAATGAAAAATTCCATCTCTACCCATCTCTTCCAACCTCTTCTTCACTAGATTAGTTCATTAGATTCGGTCACTAAATTTGGAAAGCTAATGATAGTGGTCAAGGTTTATTTAGACATAGTCTAGTGATGGCTCGGTGAGCCACCATTGTATTCCATCCTTGGGCTACTAGTTGTTTGATGGTGTTTTGCCCATGGCTGGCAGGGGTCCAGTCACCATCAGCGTCCAACCATGTTTGACTATGATTTGCAATGCTCCCATGGTGAGATCTAAAGGTCTACAGTTGGGCGGTTGGATCTCGACCTATGGTCCTTCGATGATTGATGGTGGCTAATGAAGCCTGTGCATTGGTTCAACATTTGGGGTGATCAGTGCTTAGTGGTGAAAAAATGTTATATTGGTCTTTGATCATTTCATTTCCCACGTTCTCTCCCAATTTGTCCATAGTTCATATTTAGGCTCATTGTATTTTAGAGGAAAAGTGAGGTCAAGTGATCCCTCAGTTCCTTTCTCTTCATAGCTCTATCAAAGTACACAGCTGCTCTTTGTCATTTCCCTCTTTCTCCCCCTCCATTCAAGCAGATTGGTTGCCTTTGATGAAGTTCAACTTGTGTAAATGGATATTTGTGATCTTAAATTTAGCATAATTTGTTTAAGCATGCATTTTTCAATGGCACAAGGGTGGTCGCCAGTACAAATAATAGTTGAGGCTGCTGTCCAACTTGTGTCATCTGTACTATTCATACTTTTTTTTCATACTAGCTGCATACAAAGGCAAACCTTCAAAAAATTTATGGCCTTCTTTCTTTGGAGTTAGGACTAGCAAATAAGTTAGATTGGGCAGATTATAAGGTGAGTATGGTGATCTTCTGTTACTTGATCGAGCAGTGCAGTGCTGAATTTTGGATTCTCATGTTTGCTTCTTGCTAGCTGCTGCAAAATCTGGAAAAGTAGCTTGTATTGGGACTTTTCAGAGTAGTTGTTATTTAATCTGGGAGGGGTTTTCAAGGAAATTGACCTATTCAACAGGTGCCTTAGTTTATAGACTAAGGTTTTATGTTCCACTGACCTCACAATGCTTGAAAATTTAAGATGTTTGAATAATAATTCATTTGTGGCATTTACTACCATATTGAAAATTAGTGAATTGAAAAGTTATCTCAAACAATTGAAATATTTGTTGCATCAGAAAATAGTGATTCTACTCTTAAAAAAAAGACTTTTTGGATTATATATACTCCCCCAAGCTCAAATTATAATAAATATTAATTGTTTAACAGTTTTTAGAGGTGAAGTGATATATGAATTGGGCGTTGAAGTATTGAGATTCGGTGCTTCAAAAATCACTACCTTTCTCAAGGAACTAATGCAACAGAGAAATATAAATTTCCAATCTCTATATACTATTCGAACTATCAAGGAGGTATGTTGCTCTATGTGAATTCTGTTATCTAATGGACAAATTGTAAATCTGTATGAATTATTTTCTTTGGACGACCTATCAAGGAAATTCGAACTATCTGCCCTATCTCTGTTTGATAATTGGGACTATACTTATTTGGACATGCCAACAAAGTTTCTGTAAATACGTCTGCAAACTATATTTTATTGGGCTAATTCCAACTTAATTTGCTAAACAAACCTAGAATACTCACTCTCCCTGAATTTAAAGAATATATCTGTGATGCTCAACTTGTTACACAAAGGTGAAAAATGAGTTAAAAGAAGTTTGTGAAGACATGCAAATTGATCTTATTTATTGTGAATGGTTTTGTTAATCTATATTGCAATCCATAATCTTCATTTTCTGTTTGAATTCTTGATAGATTCAGATATTCAGTTTGACTAGCAATAATTGAAAATTTTGATTTGGTCTAAAAATGTGCTTAGCACTGAAGCCAACTGAATCATTCGTTTAATTAAATATTGAAGCTAACTTGTTCAGTTCCAGCTAAAGATTCTACCTTAGCTTTATTAAATTATTTCTTCCAGTTCGCCCCAAGAATAGAAATTATGCTTTAGTTTTTTGTGTTGCTCCATCTGAAGTTTTGTTTATCTATATTGCAATCCATAATCTTCATTTTTTGTTTGAAATCTTGATAGATTCAGATATTCAGTTTGACTAGCAATAATTGAAATTTTTGGTTTGGTCTAAAAATGTGCTTAGAACTGAAGCCAACTGAATCATTCGTTTCATTAAATGTTGAAGCTAACTTGTTCAGTTCCAGCTAAAGATTCTACCTTAGCTTTATTAAATTATTTCTTCCAGTTTGTCCCAAGAATAGAAATTATGCTTTAGTTTCTTGTGTTGCTCTATGTGAAGTTTGGGACAATTAAACTTTCATCAAATTGAACTTGTTTATCTTCAAGCACCTAAGTTAATGCGCGCGCGCACACACACATATATATACCCCTTGTAGTAACCTGAGACCTTTTCATGCCAGAAACTCTGCTATGTGGCCACTGATTATGATGCAGAGCTACTTAAAGACACCAAAGGATCGTGTGAGGTTGCATCCGAGGGTTTGTTCACTCTAGCAAAGGAGCGTTTCCAAACTGGAGAAGTTCTTTTCCAGCCACATATTGCAAGAGTGTGAGTTTTGTTAATTTAATTCATCTGGATACACATTCCTCTTTATTCATGCATGCTTATAGTTCTGGTAGTTCTCCCGTATTGTAGTGCTGTCCATTGGCTGGTTTATATACATTTGTTTCTACCGACCAACAGCGATAATGCATATTCTAGAAAACTTATTTTCTGCACTATTCCCTCCTCGCTTAATAATTCTGGTTGAGTGGTGTCTTAGAATCTCCACTGGACAAACCCCTGAATCTATCTGATTTGAACTCTTGTAAACTGGAGCACTTAAGCGTAAAATCCTGATGTTCGAGTAATTTACTGTAATTGAAATCTTATCTGTGAAGATGATTCACTTCCAGACATGATAAAAAAGGATAAATAACAATATGATTGTGCGATTGATATATTCTTTTGGTCTTTGTTGTTTACAGGCATTCAAGGGGTTTGCATGAGGCTGTGGCTCAGTGTATAGATCATTGTTTCTCTTCAGAAGTAACAAGTGATGATGGATGGTATAAAACTGTGGTTTTGGCTGGTGGAACATCATGTTTACCGGGACTACCTGGTAAGCTAATTTGATATTTGAGTTTTTGTGAGGCTTATACTTTGCTTTGTTTCATCTGCGGCCTTTTTAATGAATTTTCTTACAATAATTTGATTTAATTAAAGCTACACTAAGACTCGGTTTGCTTCTCAGAAAACTATTTTGCAAGTACAAAAGCTATGGTCAACAAAAAAGATTTTGGCCAAAGAGTCATTGTGGTTGCTCTTTTTATATTATTAAACAAACAAATGACAATAGCTTTCAATTATGCACAAATGAACCCTCGAAAGTAAACTAGTCTTCTGTAAAATAGTTTCCTTGAAACTATTTTGCCCTATTTCACATGAACAAAAAACATCTTTTATTAATTTTTCTATTTGGTGTGGTGAATCTCAGAGAGGTTGGACAAAGAACTCCGTAAACTCCTTCCTCGACAAATCTCTGAAGGAATAAAAGTCATACCCCCTCCAAATGGCGCTGATTCTGCTTGGTTTGGAGCAAAAATCCTCAGCAATGTAAGCCAATCTAGTGTTTTAAACTGTCTCAAACTCTTTCTAACCATAAATTACTATGATCTGATACTATCATTTCCATCACATGGTTGATTTGCTTTCAGTTATTTTTACAGTTTACCTGGAAATGATTAGTAGGTGCCAGTTTACACAATAATATGAAAATGGATGAAAATAACCCAAAGTTTTTAAAATGTGAAATCACTGTTTAAAATCCTCCATTGCTTGTCATCTGGGGCAGCAATTTGAAGGATTGCTTCTCCAGTTTCCCTTTTATGTAATCTACCTGCCAAAGAACTGATCAGACTAGGGAATGCCCCTGGATTTGATCGAGCTCATATAAGATGCTTGCACTCTCAGTTCAAGTTTAACTGATAGTGTTCACCGAAGCCAAGCCAACTGAGTATTGGATTTCAATTAAGTTCACTGTATTGTGCATTCACAACTATGTTTAGTAACGTCTGCAAGTAATGAAAACCAAAGTGTGTGTAAGATTAGTCAAGTTAAAAAACGGTAAGCATAACTATTCAACTAACAACTGAAGTTTAGTCAAATTACTTGATTTTCATGGTGCACTTGCAGATTGTATTTTCTTCTGGTCGTTTCGACAATTTTTAGTGAAATATGGGCCTTTTGAATATGAGAAGCTAACCAACTATGCTGAAATTGATTGGTTGTAGGTGAGTACCTTCTGCGACGCATGGTGTATTACAAGAGATCAATTTACCCAGAAGCCTCGACGCAACATATGGTGAAATTTCCAGGCCTCCATTGCCTATAGATTAACATACATTCTTCTTGTGAATGATACACTTGCACTGTCATTTTTTTGGGTCTTTATAGACATACCCACCAAAATTTTAGGGGACTTCAACAACATAAAAAAATACACAGTGGTATACACCCATTTGTTATGGTGTAATACAGATGTAAGCTATTTAATATTGTATTTTGCTTCTGAACACAGTCAAACTGTACACTACAGTCATAATGAATAACTGTACACGTCTCTGTACTGATGCTGCTAGTCTGAGAGATTTGGTCTGTAGCAGAACTCTCTGCTACCTGCCAGTGAATCTGTGTTGGTCTCATCGATGTCATTGCCCCACCTCTTCTGCTCCAGGACCTTGACGAAAGCTGAACAGTTTTAATGTCGAGCACATTCACGGGCAAATGATGCACATTGTGCACTGGGACACCCAGCATTTTCACCTTTGTAATACGAAGTTACCCATGCTTTTGCCTTTAGATTTGTGATTTTTGAAAACTTAATTATCTAATTCTTAATTCTTAGGATCTAATTAATCTTGATATTATTGGAGGGACCAACCTCTCCAATAAAAAGCTGATAACAAAGTTATATTTGTTAATTTGGATTAGGTTTGTTGGGTTAGTTTGTCCCATTAAATAATTTAGATGTGTTAGATTGAAATTTTATCAATTCATTTTAAGATGAGTTCAGATGGATTAATTCGTCTAGACTTGCAGTTCGCATGAGTTAGCTTATGGTGGATTTAAATTGATTCGCAGATTGAGAAAATTTATTTTTTTTAATTTTAATTTAAGTATAAAATTTAATGGATTAGTGAGTTTGATCCGTCTAAATTATAATTCAAGTTTAAAATTTTCAACTTAATCAATTTAAATTTAAATTTATCATATTTTTTATTTTTTGATAGGTTCATGGATTAATTTATTTAATTTATAATTCATTTTAAATTGGATTGGATTGAAAATTTTTAATTTATTAAATTGATAGATAAATCTGCTGTATGAATTTTTAATGGTTGGAAAAGGTTCTTTATTAGTGCCGATGAAAACTCATCGGCTTCATCATCAGTCGCCGTCCACTCTCGATCTGACGGCTCCTGCATCGTATGGCTCCTTCAAATCACTTTCCTATGAGACGCCTCGAAGTCAAAGCCAGGAACACGGAAGAGTCGACACGTGTCCTGTTTGGCGGTTTGCTGCTGCAATCGCTCCCTGCCGGAGTCGTCTGCTGAGGCAGTAGCTGACGAGAGCGACGAACGAGCGAGGGAGAGGGCCCTCCGGTTTGTTGATCGCCGACGCATCCATGGGGCCGTAGAAGGCAGAAAGAGGAAGAAAGGGAGTCAGTCTTTTGCGGAGTTTTTATTATCTTCTTTGCGATCGCTTGATTTGGCCTAGATTTGGTCTGGCTTGCGTAATACAGTTGAAGGCTGTCAATAGTGCGCCTTTCGTTCCAGCAGTTTCGAGTGTCGATCGCTTTCGCAGCTGGCTGTCCAGGTATGACTTTCCTCCTTGCTTGCTTTTGGATGGGGATTTGTGATCCATATCTAGGGTTTCCATTTTAATTGATTTGAGGTTGCTTAATTCATCGATTTTATGAATTTGAACTTCTGTATGGTAGCAGATTCGTGTTGTCTCCGGATCTATGGTTATGCTAATGGTAGTAGTTTTGTACCATTTGGGGATGATTGGAGCTCGAAATACCGCTTTTGGCGAAACAGGAAAAATAAAGCCTACCTTTTACCTGCTTATCACTTTTCAAGGGGCTTATAGTCCTAACTAGGTTAGGGTCATCTACTTAGTCACCGACTGTTAGATCTCCATAATAGGTCGTTTATCATGCTTCTTGTCAACCTTTGGCTTTCATGTTCATGTAACGAGCTTTAACTGTTCTCTGCTAAGAGAAAGTTAACACTTTGATGGCCACTGACGCAAGCTGTTTCTTTGTGAGGGACTCCGTACCATGTAATTACGTGGTATTCCTTCTGCAGTAGACCTTTTGAGCTTGTTCCCAGAAATTTTTTGGTTGAGCCTGTTATTATTGGAAAGAAGGCTCCTCCTGTTCTCTGGAGTTGACTAAATTATATGGTAGATGTAGGTAAGTTGGAAACTTCAACAATTCTGTTATGATTTGTAGAGTTTGAATTGCCTTATACAAATTATGATACCGCTAATAATGATTTTGAACTGTTAAAATGCTTGTTGATTATACTTGTTAGATCTGGTCCCTGTACAAGGGTATTAACCCATTCATTTGCAAATTAGGTCTAACAACTAACCCAAAATGCTAAACCTAAGTTAGAAGTAGATTACTCATCTAAAAACGTATAAATCTCTTTCTTTAGTCCATATTTGATGTAAGACTAAACTAAGATGCTGAGTCTCCCTCATGTTTCTGTGAAGATCTAAAGCAGAATTCATAGTTCAAAATCATCCATAATTGGTAGCATATACTGATGCTGGTCTTGACCATCATGTTGGCTTCCCTTTCCAAACGCGTCACTATGCCTAGCATAAGACCTAATATGCTACCAAACTATCACAACCTGCATAGCCAAGAGAACTAACCATAAACTTGTTAAGCTTGACCCCTAATAGGGTTGTAAATGAGTTGGATGTTTGTGAATAAACTTAGTGCTCAACTTGATAAGAGCTTGTTTATGTTTCTAATATTAAAAATAAATTAAATGAACACACTTGAACACTAGTGAGCTCAATTCATTAACGTTCACGAATAAAGCTAGTAAACAATTCATAATAAATTTATTTATTAAGTTGTATAAAATTTGATTACATTCTTATTTAGTACGTTGACAAGAATGAAGCTCAAAGGATAAGTTTTATATTTAAATATATCAAATATGATGCATATCCTGTAAATTTTATGCTTTTATGATATTTGCAAAATACTACAATTGAGAAAATAACATGTTTCACTTATTAGAGATCATTCTTTGAACTTAATTATAAATATAATAATGTCTCTTATGAAGCTCGATAAAAAGTTTGAGTTTGGTTCGAGTTTTGTTACATTTATAACAAACAATCTTAAACAGGCTCGGTCAGATAAATGAATGAGCTTGAACATAGTCAATCTCTACATTTTTGCATCCCTACCACTAATTTAAAATGCTTCTGATCAATGAGTAGAGTTCATTCATCTAAGCCTTAAGACCCCCTTCATTAGCTCACAATTCTTTATGTGGAACCAAATTAGGATGTGTCAATATTATTTTCTAGTAAATGACCCATGCTAAGCACGAATGAATTACTAAAAATCATTCAAGTCTATCACATTACATCTTAATGATGGTGTTGAAGTGGTGGTTTACCTACTCGTTCCAAAAAGGAAAGAAAAAAAAAAGAATTATGGTTCCAAAAATATCAATTCTTTTTGAGAAATTTAAACATAGAAGGAAGGCTATATGAAAGAGTTTGAACTTTGTGCTTTAGAGTTGAGACATTAATGAGTACTAGCTATTGTCTGTATAGAATTTACATGACAACGACATGTTTAATCCAATGTAAAAGAGTAAAAGAATTTCAATATTTTTATCATACTGATAACTGTGGAACTAATAAAATTTCCACCGGTATTATTTGGGATCTAAAGTAATTCTAGCAATTACTATAGTAGGAACAGCATCATGTGTGCATTCATATATTGTCCACTTCTCTTTACGTAACAATTTCTTATTTTGTATGATATAGAAAAAAAACAAATATGCTAACTTGATTGTGTGTCCTTCTGAATTGTTTTGTAGATATGGGATATTGATACAATTGCCATATCTGAATTCCGTATTACACTACTTGACTATGAGGATTATTCTTTTCCACTTTTGGTTCATTAATAGTGACAAATGCATCAACTAATGTCTTTCTCAGGCATAGAGTTGGATTAATAGCAATTGGGTCTCTCAGGACCAACAATTAGAATCAAGTAACAATACTATGGGGCCTATCACTGGTGTGAACAACCCCAATAATTTAGCTTCAAGACAGCGGTTAAGGTGGACAAATGAACTGCATGATCGTTTCGTGGATGCTGTGGCACAACTTGGTGGTCCAGATAGTAAGTGCCTTCTAGACATTTTAATAAGATAATAGCTGCGAGATTGATTTACCAGACTGAAGGTATATTGGAATTTTCTTTTCAGAAATTACTTGGCCTATTTCAATGTTCTCAATATCCAATTTTCTCTCAATGTTCTTATGTAAGTTCTTTTTGCTTAGGTATTGTGAATTGCTTACATGTGGCTAATAGGCAAATAAAGGAAAAAAAAATCCTTCTACATAATATATTAACTTAGGAAACAAATGCTTTAACATAACAAAAAAGTTTCCATATATTAATGTTTAGTGAAAACAAATATAGTTACACTGGTTATAACTTTCTCATGTTTGTTATATTGTTCACGATGTTTGTTAAACATCTTGCCAAGAACAAAGGAAAATATTAATAACTCTATGTATCTTATCTGATTAAGGGGATTGATTAACTATGATATCATCCAACTATCACTACAATCAACCTATTACTATGACTGACTTTACAGTAGCAACCAAATGATTATACAAAAACTGATTAGTATTTAATCAGGTGAATTAGTTAATTTAGTTTTATTTCTTACTAATATTTTCAAAATGCTTTTCAATTTGGCCAATGACAAGTTGGATTCATGATAGGAGCAACTCCTAAGGGTGTACTCAGAATCATGGGTGTTCAAGGTCTAACAATATACCATGTGAAAAGTCATCTACAGGTACCTGTTTAGCGGTTGCTATATTCTTTTGTAGATCTTTACACGCTACACTGTTATTATATATATATTTTTTCTAATTTGTCTATTATTGTACGCCTAGAAATATAGGCTGGCAAAGTATGTACCCGAGGCTTCAGAAGATGGTAGGTGACCTTTTTTACTACATTTAACTGAGCATTTAGCATATTGTTTTGGAAGTTATATCTGTGTTCTCTGTTTACAAAATGATAAACACTATATATATGTATATATTCACTTGTGCAGGTATAAAATCAGAAAAGAAAGATGACGGGAATTCAATTCCAGGCCTTGAAAGCACTTCGTATGTATAAAGATCAAGTTTTTTTCTCTATATTAATATGCATGGATATAAGGCAACTAAATTCTATTCTAAATTTATGTAGTTCAAATTGATAGAGTTCACTTTAATGATTATCAGAGTCTATGGGTTACCGACTTGTAAGTTTCAAGCAAAAGACCTTATCAGGGTAACATTAGAATTGTCAGGTAGAGAACTAGCAGTACTTCCTGCTTATTGCTCTAACCATATAATTTTTCCTAGTGTGTACAAAAATTTGAGAATATCATGTGACAATCATTTATAACCTTAGCTTCATGAAGGATGGCAATAAATCAGTGGTCAAAGATATGGGGTTAGGTGTTTGGGTTATACTCATATTGTAGGTTGGGAAGGGAACCAATCAGTTGAGGTGCTGTTGTTGTAGTGGCCAGGACTTTGGCCTTTGAGCTCTGTAACATTAAACTGCTAAGCTTGTAAAAGATTTCATTGTCCTAAATTTTGAGTCAATGGTTAATTGCTACAGCAAAAAATTGCTATTTGAAGATCTATGAATATGTTTGATAAGCTGAAAAATATTTTTTTTCAGGGGAATTCAAATAACAGAAGCACTGAAATTGCAGATGGAGGTGCAGAAACGACTTCAGGAACAACTAGAGGCAAGTTAATAAGGATGATAGTAGTAAATGATTCTAATATTAGAGTGCAGTCCTTATTGTGATTATTGTGAATTCTATTTTCACGGTTTCAAATTTTGATGCTTTCTGTTTTCACAAAGGTATCCAGTCTAGAATAACCCATGTGATAATTTTGATGCTATATATATCAAATAACTCATGTGAGATTATTATTACAATTAACTATCGTACATTTCCATTGAGTTGGAGCAAATTAGATTATAGATATCAATCATTGCCAGCTTGGAGCTCAAAATAGGAAAAATGTGCTAGATTGTTTAATGAAGAAACCACCAACTTGACAAGAACTAGTGAAAAAGAGGTGAGAACTTCTTAGTCATCATGATTTCTATAATGAAATGACAACCTACTTCGATATGCTTAGCTGCACATGAAAGACCAGATCCAACAGCAATGTAGATAGCAACTTGGTCATCAGTGCATAATTGTAGGACCTATATGCCTAATCCAAGCTCCTCCAAGAGGGAATGAACACATTCTTTCTTAAGTACTCACCAGCATAACTATAGTACCAATGGTTTAATATCCTATGATGTAGGCACGATCCTACTGTACATCTAAATATGGCTCATCACCATTCTTTAGTAACTCAAATCCTTGTTTGGAGCAACTTTGAGATAAGAAAGAACATGCTGACAACATCACAATGACACTGTTGATTTTCCCATAAAATGGCTGAGAATCTAACATCGAAGGTTTGATTTGATTTATAGGACTTTAGATCATAAACCGCCTTCTTAAATTTGCACACTAAGAAAAGGTGACATTAGTGACATAAACCTCCATTCCTTACTTGCCTTGGATGTTCGTGAACCCAAAAGGAGTATAATCACGGGAGAACAAGTAGGATGATTGAATCTGACCATCTGAGATAGGGACCTGGGATCCTGGTTAGTATTGTGAGGAATTTTGAATTCTCTTTTCCTATTTCACCAAATATTTGTAACTATGGTACCGTATTGCTCGAAACTATTTTTTGTGAGCTCAAGTACAACTTTGAACTAATCTGCCACCACCTGATGGCCATAAACAACTATAGAATCTCATCCTTGTGAAACTGATGACAGGTGCAAAGACAACTGCAGCTAAGAATAGAAGCCCAAGGAAAGTATCTTAAGAAGATTATCGATGAGCAGCAGCGGCTTGGTGGTGCACTACCTGAACTACCTGGATCAGGTAATCCTGCACTCACTTCCGGTGATCACTGCCTGGACTCCGAAAAGACTGATCCTTCAACCCCGGCACCAACTTCTGAATCCCCCGTCCAAGATAAGGCTATCGGCGGGGGACATGGAGACACTGATGGGTTCTACAAAAGCATTTCATGTGATGACTCTTTCTCCTCTCGCCGCGAACCTCTAACACCCGACTCCACCTTCCATGTTAGCTCGCCGTCAGCGAGCCCCAAGCACGAGAGCAGTTCCAAAAGGTTCCGAGCGGGGAGCATAACACGGCACGGCAAGTCAGAACTAATGATTCCTCACATACTAGAGTCGAGTTCGGGCTCAGATTTTCATCAATGATCGATGCTCGTCGTGCCGTGCAGTTCCATTCATGTAAGTTTTCAACTTGGAAAATCATTTAGCTTTAGATATTTGTCTACGTGATCTATTGAAGATAATCCTAGAGATCCCATGAATGAATGATGTAATAACTATCTTGTTGAATACTTCATTAAGTCCATGTAGCTTATAAATGGCATTGACACTTTGATTATCGAAAACAATATTACTAATTCAAAGATCCATTACAGTCAAAACTTAATTTATGTAAAAGGATTCAACTAGTTAGAAAATGAAATTGACTAATAAAATAGGGGTTTTATTTATGTAAAATACCTAAAAAAATTCTCTTAATTCGAAGTGACTATCAAATTTAAACTCAAAACTACCATACATTCTCTTCATTTGGGTTATACAAATTCTAAATCCAATTCAAGAACAATTTAATATCATGTTGAATTCTTGTTCTTTGAAGTGATAAAGAGAATTAAATGCTGGTGTGTCTAATCCTGTGATGTTAATAAATAATCTTTGATGTCATGTCACTGTTATCATGTTACCAATCATTCATGAGAGTGACAAGAGATGGAATGAATAGAGTCGTTCATCAAGAGAGGGGACCTTAACGAAGCAATAATTATTCAACTAAAACTCTATATTTTATTATATTTTTCAACTTAAAAATATCTGTATTAGAATAATTACTCATAAAAGAATATTTTAATATAATATTATTTTATATATAACATTAAAATAGTTATTATAATAGCATCAAAATATAAAATATATTTTGAATAATTTTTCTAAGAAAGAATAATGAGTTCTTCGTGATGATGAAAATAATATAATTTTTAATTTCATGATGGTGGTGTAATGATAAAATATTTAAATAAAAAATAAAGTTTTGAGTGTGTTAGTCGATAAATGACGTAAGGCGGAAAGGCTATGTAAAATTTAAAATTATATAAAATAAAAAGAGGGAGAGAGAGATTTTATCTATTTATGGTTGTATGGAATTCAATTGCATTGCTTCAGGTGCACGCCGCCAGTCTGGCTTGGTAGATATAAAGTCAAGAATAAAAACTTGACTTAAAAAATATAATATAAATTTACGACGCCACGTCGACAGCCATCGTATTTCTCTGATTTATTTGGTACGTAAAATAGGAGATCTAAATATTAATTGTCTTCAACTAGACAACTATAGTTAATTATAACGGAGTCCAATCTCAATAAAATTTATTATATAATGGGGGTCCCCAGGGCAATGGTGCAACGGTAGAACATCTGGGTTGTGAATCAGGGACCCGCGGTTCGATCCCCAGATACGACGTATTTACAAGAATTTTCTTCCAAATGGGGAATGCAATCAAAGGATGCTGGGCATCTGGATTGGCTATGCGTTTCCCGATTTACCTTGATGGTCGGTGGAAAACTTCCGTGGGATCGGACCGACCACTCTCAGGGATTGAGTCCATGAGACTAACTGGGATTTATCATTTTTTTATTATATAATAGGGTGGGATGAGGCGACTTGTCAACTTGACGGATTAGAAAATATCCAACCTAATCCAATCCAACTCAAGGTGCATTTACAAGTTAGGCAGGACAATTTACGGACCTATTAAAAAATTAAAATATATATATAATTAAAAATTTTACATTTAAATTGTGGAATAGGTAGATTAAATCTACGAGTCTATAAAAAAATTATATATATATATATATATATAATATTAAAAATTTTAAATTTAATTACGAATTAGATGAGTTAAACTTACGAGCTTATTAAAATTCCCACTTTTGTTTTACATTTTAAAAGAAAAAAATAAAATTTTCAGCCTACGAGCCAATTCAAATCCATCGCGGATTAATTCCATGGGTCATGGACTCAAGTGTGCCAATCCACCTAGACTTACTTTAAAATAGATTAATAAAATACTAACTCAATCTACTTAAATTATTTAATACGACCGGTTAATCGAACGGATCTAATTTAAATTGACAATTCTATCCATAAGTATCAAGAATTTAAATATTACCTGTGACATATTACCCTTAATAATTTGAAAATTTTATGGGGTTGGTAAGTAAGAATTCTTCTACGTAATTTCAGAATTAGTTCCATAATAAGAATTAAATATTTGAATTATAAATAATAATAAAAAAATAAAAATAAAAATAAAAATAAAAACTTGACTTTTAACCCGCTCCGCTCAACTGCGATACGCCCTTTTCACTCTTGGCGTTGTACCTCTCCAACCAGAGCGCTGAGGAAACGGACAAGGAGGCAGGTCGGGCGGCAGTGGAGCTCCTTCCCTCCTGCGGAGAGCAGCGCGAAGCATCGGAGTAAAGCAACCAGGTCAGGTAGGGGGAGGGGGTGTGAATCTTTGCTCGCCGGCGGCGGCGGATTTCGTGTCCATGGGCGGAGGCGCTTCGAGGTGGAGGAGAGCGGCGAAGAGGATAGGCTTCCCCTGCGGCGCTTCCTTATCCAATCTCAACCCTCCCGGAACAGTACGCCTTCTCCCCTTTCCGCTAGGAAATTAGGTTTTGAGGTATTTCTTCTGAAAAATTTGGATTTGGGGCCGGGAAAAGGGTGCGTTGATTTCGATTATCTCTTTTTTGTTCTCGCTTCCGTCAGAATCGGGCATGTGCTGCAATGCTTGTGGAAAAATCGTTCTATTTTTTTTCCTTTCCCTCCTGTCAAACTTTCTTTCGTGACGTTTCATTTATCTTTGACTTCCTGAGAATTCAATTTAATTACGCTCGAATTCCACAGATTGTCGTAATCGGCCTACCTAAATCGTTTGTTTTACAGGAATTCTTAGGCATCGTTGCCTTATCCTTCCACATTCTTGTTCTTCCTCTTTTCCTCCTTTCCTGTGGTACTTTCTCTCTCGAGTTCATAACTTATTTACTCATTATAGCAAAAACTTTTTTTTGATCTGTTAATTTTAAAAAAAAACTTTTTTTGATCACTTTCCCCTCTTCATCTTGGTTCCTCTGTCTGATATTCCTGCATGGATTCAGATCTCAAGCTCAGCCATTGATTCAAAACCGGAGGATGAAGAAGGAAAACAGGGGGAAACAGGCTTGCAAGGTGCCCATGACAAGGTACTGCCACTGTTCTTTTCTCCTTTTCTTCTGCAGTTTTTTTGTTGTGGTCCACCATTGCCTTTGTTTATTCAATTCCACCATAACTCGAAAGCATTAATCAGATATACAAGCATGCACTAGTACTTTTTTTCCTTTTAAATTTTATTGTGGTTCAGCATTGCCTGATTTATGCAACCACTCGAATCAGATACGCAACCATAGATTATAGACTTCACCTTCTTCACCATGATTACACTCCTTCTTTTCCTTTTCTTCAGTGATTTCCCACTTGCTTTGTTCATTCAAGTTGAAAACTGTTCTTGGGACAAGTTTTAAAGCTATGGTAGGGATAAAAAGGAACATGAATAGAAGGAAAAAGAGAAAGAAAAAGAAAATGAAATGAAAAGAACCGAGATGGTAGTAGCCTTTAGTTGTATTCTCTAGCATCTTCATCTTCTTACATGAAAAATTGGATAATGGTTGAGGTAATAGCAGTTGAAGATTAAGGCTTTGTTAGCCTACACAGAGTAGAAGAATGAATTTACCCCTGCTTCTAAATGGCTTGAATGCCTCACCGGTGATCGTGAATTCGTGATCGTGCATGCCTGAAGATCGATACCGATGTCGTATGGATATGCAAATTGGACTAAAATGGATAGGTTGCATGGATTTTCTTATCCTTCCTACTGAAAAATTGTGCAGATAAATGGTGGAGAGCTCCTGCATCTCAGTGCTCTCCTCTCCAACCCCCCTCTTCTGTCCTCTCTTGTAAACAGAAAGTGTGGGACTAAAGGCTAAAGCACTAGTTTAAAGATCTGGACAAGAACATGTTGTGCCCTTTATTCTTCAGGCTCCTTCCAACATCATCACGAGGGCATTTTAAAAGAGTGTGGTCCTGTTGTTGGAACCACAATCCTGAACCTGAAGGGTAGTATAACTTCCAAATACATCTCCAGAAATTCTGAAAGTCTAGTGAACTCTAGCACGCGGGCGCGGGCGCGGGCGCGGGCGCGCACGCGCACGCGCACACACATGTTCCGATCAGAGTTCGATCCAACTTCTACTATCTTCCTGCAACACTCTAATGACACATTTCTTTTTGTGCCTTGATTGCAGAGATTATGTGCCATTTGCTTAGAGCCTCTTAGCTGTGTTGATGGGCACACAGATTTTGTGAGCAGCCAAAAGATCTTCACTGCCCAGTGCACGCATGCCTTTCACTTTCCCTGCATTGCATCCAACGTCCGGCATGGCAGTGTGGCGTGCCCGATCTGTCGAGCACAATGGTCGCAGCTCCCTCGCGAGCTAACCATGCCCTCCTCCATCAACAACTCCGATCCCATCCTTCGCATCTTGGATGACTCGATTGCAACCTCCCGCTTCAACCGCCAATCCTTCCTTCGTACCACTCGCTACGATGATGATGACCCTGTTGAACTTGAAGCTGCTGCCGAAGCCAACAACCGTCGCCTCCGCCTCACCATCATTCCTGGCCTATTGCAAACAGGTAGATCATAGTGCATTGGAAGAAATTTTCTGAAGTTAGTGTTGCCTAATAACTTGATTACTCCTTTATAGCTGAGCTTCCGAGACAGACCACTACGGCGAGCAGGCAGAAGAGGACTTACCTATCTGTGAAACTCTCTTATCAACAGGCGACTGATATTGTTCTCGTCGCAAGTCCAAATGGTCCTCACCTCAGACTGCTCAAGCAATCCATTGCACTTGTGGTATTCTCCCTGCGACCGATAGACAGATTAGCAATTGTCACCTACTCAACCACTGCCACTCGCGCACTCCCTCTCCGCCGGATGTCTCCTCAAGGGAAGCAGGCAGCGCTGCAAGTCATCGATCGCATATTCTACCTTGGTGAAGCTGAACCTTCTGAAGGTCTCCGCAAGGGTCTCAAAGTGTTGGAGGACAGGGCACATCAAAATTCACTTGCATACATCCTCCATCTTTCAGATAGCCCAACCCAGAGCTACATATGCAGGGATCTGCAGTTCCCAATTCCAATTCACAGATTCCATATTGGTTTTGGATTTGGAATGTCGAACGGGTTGGCGATGCACGAGTTCGAGGTGTTCTTAGCCAGGTTGCTCGGTGGCACGATAAGAGAGACCCGACTTAGGATAGGAGCTGAGGGTGAATGGATATTGTTGGGCGACCTGAGAGGCGGGGAAGAGAAGAGGATTCCAGTCGACATGGCAGACAACTGTGAGTTACTTTCTATCAGTTACAGCTATGTCGAAGGAGGAGCAGAACAAAGGCTAAGCACAGGCCAAGTGATGGTCGGTAGCGAGAAGAAGAATGACCAAAATGATGGTCAGTCTGCAGGGAGTGATCTCAGCATCAACACAGGAGGTAGTGACTCCATCCAGAGGTGGGGTTACCTCGACCCGTTCATGGCTCGAAGATGGGCGAAGCATTTGCACGGCGGATGCAAGGCATGATCGATCATGTAGAAGTTTCAAAGACATGTCCATGTTAATATGTGTGTTGCAGATATACAGAAAGCCTGATGAGGTTCAGCTGTGGAGTCGATTGAAAGACTCATTTCAACTCTTATAGATCGCCCTGGTTTGAACATTCAAGATCTCCAGTACTCAAACTGAAATTTATCTGTTATCTTTCTTGGCTTCCATGAACGATAAAATTGTAGACAAGCATGAAAGTTCATGTGCACTTGGGTATGGATTAGCAAAATTTGAATTGTTGCCATGGCATGAAATTCCACAACAATGATCACAGTTCAGAGGAAACTCTGGAAAAGTTGCCAAAATCTAGTGCATTCAAATAAAACGAAATTGTGTGATTAGGATAAACTAGATCCTAGCAATAAACAGAGAAATCAAACACAAGCATACTTGAGCATGATTGTGTTCTGAAGGCATGTGTTTAACTAGTTAAGCATTGGAAGAGAAAAACTTTGTTTCAGCCTGTTCATAAATCTATGGATGCTCCAAAATCATGGTCCCTCATTCGATAGTGGAAAAAAAAGAAGAAGAAGTAACTGAGTTATGAGAAACTTAACTTCATTGAGCTTCTGAAGGAGTTTTGGCATCGATGGAGAGCGCATGTAATCCTTGCTGCAGCTCCTCTTGCTGCAGATCATAAATAAGATCATTGAGCTTGTTGCAGTCTCACCAGAATCCTCTTTTTTTCTCCCACCAATGCCATCGCCATGGATCTCAGAACTATCTTTCTGATCAGCAACAAGACTAACGGATGGACTCGCACTGCCATTGCTCCTCTAGAGTGATTCCGCGCTGATTTCCTCGGTTTTTTCTTGATGAAAAATTGAATCTTTCTCAACTTTTCCTGTACCTCTCATCTCAGATTCTGTAGCCTTGGCATCTTCTATATATAGCTGGAGGGCTTTCTGCTGCATGAGATTTAACATGTTGAGGAATCCATTGTTCCGGGAGGGAGTCAGGCTCTGGCGGAGGCCAAGGAGTTGAACAAAGTCCGGCGGCACTCGGGCAATCACGGTGGCAGGAGAACCGGAAAGGCCCAAGACGAGGAGGGCGGCGAGGCCCTTGGTGAGGGCGGAGTCAGAATCTGCCTCAAAGCGGACGGCGGCGGGGTCGGCGGGGTCTGCGAGGGCGCGGACCCAGACCTGGGAGACGCAACCGCGGACACGGTGGGCGTCGATCTTGAACGCCGGATCGAGCGGCGGCAGCCGGGAGCCGTAGTGGAGGAGCTGCTGGCACTTGGCCTTGGGCTCCGGGACGGACTCGAAGAGGGCGATGATGTCGCGGAGCTTGGGAGGGAGGAGAAGACGAGCGATCTCGAGGGGAGAAGGAAGGCGCCATTGGAGGAGAAAGCGGAGCGATTTGGGAGGATCCTGGGAGATGAAAGAAGGCGGAGAGCGGAAGAGCAGGTGGAAGACGCCATGATCGATCGATCGAGGAAGAAACGGTGAACGGTGTACCGATCAGAACTGCGGCCATCCTTCGCGGATCCTAAAATCCATACCCGATATCCAACGCACGGGTTTGGGTTCTTTTGAGACGATACCGTACCCGAACTTGATTTGATCATGGACCGGGCCCGACTTAAAATTTTAGGGTTTTAATTTTTACGACTTCGGTTCATCGCGCACCGTTCACCGCCAGTCCCGCCGGCCTCCACCTGATTTGCCGAACGCCACCGACACCGGCGATCTTTCGTTCCCTTCTCTCGAGGTTTGCGCTTTCCTCTCTTCCCTTTCATACGGGATCTTGTGTATCCCGATATTTTGTTTAGTAATAGTTATTAGTTCATCACGGATCTGAATCGGAATGTTAGGTTTTCCATGGTCGGCTTGGAGTGTTGCGGTATGCTTTCTCTGGTATTCTGCAAGTTTAGATCCCCCTTTTTTATCCACTTTTTGATCTTTTAAGTTGTTTGTTAAAAAATGAAGGGGGAAAAGGTCAAATTTTTTCTTGGGCATACTTCACATTGCCATTTTCTCTCTCTTTGTTACTCGCTTAGGGGATCACAGTTTGGTAAATTTTACCTCTTGTTTGGAACCATAAAATCGTACGGAATTATAATTATAATTCTGTTGTTTTAGTTTTTCCCCATGTGTTTGAAAGAGGAAAAGATGAAGGAATTACTCTTATACATTGTGTGTCTGATAATTTTATGAAAAATCATGAAAGAAAAAGTTGCTATACAGTGCCAATAAATTATTATTCAAATCCTATGATTCTGAACATGATATTTGAAAATTGAAATTTATTATTTTTTTCACATAAATTTTAGCTCATTTAAATCTAAAAATTAAAGACATTTTTGTTTTAGATAAGGAAATAACCTATGATTTCATTTTAGGAAGAAATGAGTACTGCTGAGTACAAATAGATGAGCACTTTAGCTTATGGCTTTAAAATTTTTGCTTACAATATCACAAAGGAAGAGTGTAGCATTGATCGGTATACATTATTCCTATAGTCCGAAATAGTGCCGGAGTAAATCATATATACTTTGGGATATATCAGCACTACTTGGGTTCAAGGAGAACTGAGATCCTACTGAGTATACCCAAAGGATTATAATTCTTAGTTAGCAAAATGATGATGTCCTTCGAAGCCTCTGCTTCTAGATTGCATTCCTAGATTAGGTGTGTTGTTTTGTCTCTTATGTAACAGAAAGGATTTGTTGCTGTTTGATATATGCCCTTCTTAATTGTTAAAATTATTTAGGAGGACAATCAAGTGGAGGAAGCCCATAAAAATATTTTAGTCACAAGAAGTTCAATAATCATAGGATTCTGGTATTTATTTCCTCGGCAATTGGAAGAAGTTCTGAATATTGAGGCCAGAGAGCCCAAACCATCAAGAAGGATCAAACAGTGTAGTCGGACTGTTCAATAGTATAAGGTCACTGTTTTGGAGGGTATTTGAGATGATATTGTGAGTTTGAAACCTTTATGTGATATTAATCTTGAATATATTATCCATTCGACCATCAAGTTATCAACTTTTGGATGATTGCACCGATTAATCAATGCCATTGTTCACTGGTCAAGTTATTTTGAGTTTTATCTTCCAACTTGGTGGTTCCTTGGTAGCAGGTTCTTTCAGTTTCTTAGCATCTGTTGAATTGAAATTATCATACATAGGAAATATTACACTCGAGCAGGATTTGGTTCCAAATAAGCTGATAGACCATCAGTTTTTACTAATTACTGATACAGGATTATCCTTCCTAGTCTCAATATTTGTGCCACGACAGTAGCAAATATTAGAGATTTTACCTGAGATCATCTTAACAATGCATTTGGAAACAAATTTTATGAATCCTTATTTGATGCAGTAAACAGAACAACAACAATCCTAATGATTAATGCCAATAATGAATGCCTAACCCATATCTTTTCATTTCCAGGTTATCTTTCTGAGTAAACTCTCAAGAAAGGCCGGTGGCTCTTCCCCAAATGCAATGTGATTTGTTGCAACTTAAAGGATTTTGATATGGCTTCTCGGCCGAAGCTCTCTGGCTTGCAAAAGCAGGTACTAGGGCTATATAGAGGATTTCTCCGAGCAGCTCGTCTAAAGGCACCAGAAGAGCGCTCGCAGATTGAATCCATTGTCTCAGCCGAATTTCGGAAGAATGTGGAAGCTGTGGACCGAAAAAATTTCCTTTACATCGAGTATTTGCTCCGTCGAGGCAAAAAACAGCTCGAACAACTCAAGAGTGTAGATACTATCAAATTGTCTACTTTAGAAGTTGGGCAAAAACCTCAGTAAATGTTTCTTCCTCTTCAATATTCACATTTTTTTTATCCAACTCTTACAAGTTACTTCCATTGATCTTTTACTTTTGGAAACGTGGTGATCCATCTCCACTTGCTTATTGAGCAATTCGTCAACTCAAGTCTCAAAATACCAGATAGTCAAATCTGATGTCGAAATTTCCTGATGAATTCAATGCCTATCAAGGAACACAATGCCTGAGCAAGTTGAAAGGTTCAAACAACTTGAGTTGCTACTTCATCATTGTGCTTATGAAGTCCTGACCAATTGCTTTTTTCCTTTACCATTTGATATTCCTGTATGCTGACTGGTTGATGTGCTAAACTGTTACCAACACAGGAAATGAGAAAAAATGAAATTTGTCCATCAAATTCTGTTTCTTGCACTGTGTTTTGCTTCATCTTTATTGAAAGTACATGATAAAACAAGGAGCTAAAATTGTACTCCAGTCAGGTCATGCTCTACTGTGAATGTAATAAAGATGATCAAGTACTAATAAAGACCTATAACACTAAACTGATAAATATTTGCTTCCATAAAGTTTCAAACCTGCTTATGTTCATAAATTCATTGTACAAATTCATATTTGATATAGCATTAACAAAGTCAACATGGATAAATCATGTATGGTCTATAAAAATTATAAACTCAGGAGCAATAACTATTTTGTAAATGTTATCGACAAATAGTGAATGCTTTGGATTTTGTTTGTTTCAAAACTCTCTTTATTGTATTACAATTTACAGTTGCTAGAGTGAATGTATTATATATTATTTGTTTACCATTTAACATATTTCAGCTTTAACAAAAGGTGGAACCTGCCACTCTAGCGGTCCTATACTGTCGACCCTACGACTATCTATAAAGAGGTAAATCAGGAAGTTACAGTTGATCACTACGGGAAGGATATAGTCTCAATTTCGTATTCAATTTTTATCCACTTCAACAAGTCCACCGTATAACATACCATTTAGGTTCTGAAATATTCCTTCTAAAATTGTATGATTTAGTTTTTTCTGACATTCAATGCAAACAACAGGATGCAGAGATGCAATCTAGGCCAGCTATCTAGTTACAGTTGGGGAGCCAGCAATAAATTAGATGCGATCTGTATTCATGATAGGAACAACTTGTATCATTGAATGAAGAAGAGATATGTGTCATGTTAATACTGAAAAAAGAGGATGGAGATGGACAGACATCAGTTACTTCTGGCTACTGACTTCAAATGATGATGATATTGGAGTTGATAGGTACACTGCTATCATATCATCCTTTTCAATTATGATGAAAGTATTAGGTGTTGGATGAAAGCAATTTGAGAATATTTTGTTTAGGGTAGTTCATATATATTTTTCAACTGCTACGGTTTGAAATGCTTAAACTTTTTCTTTAATATCTTAGATATGATGGAAAGATAAGTAAATAAAATATGAGAAGTAAAATGAAGTCCTCATCTTGAGTTCAAAACAGAAGACCTACCTTTTCCTTCACACAAGTCTGACTAACTTGTGAAAGCCAAGCAATCAATCACTAGACTTTGCAGAGGGTCATTGTCAGTAATCTTAATTCTGAGCAACAAATGATGCAGGTAGGTTATAATGCTCTTCAATCTGTAGTTGAAAATGGACACTGGAGAGATCTTCAATTCCAGTGCTTGGACTTAGAATGCCATGTGAAGAAAAAGGAAAAGGTACAAACACTACATTCTCTTTTTACTCTTTTTTTTTTCCTTAGTTCATGTGCCCAGTGCCCACACCATCAGAGTAGTTTAAGTGGGGTTTCTGCAAGTCTTGCAGGTCAATCCCACTCTTCATCTACATGTCCTCTTCCATGGCCCCAAGATTCTCTTGTACTCTTATTCTTCTTCCTTTTAGCGTTGCAGGTAGAAACTTCAGATCAAGACTAAAAGAAACAGCAATTCTAGTTTGTTTGAAGTGGAGGAGGAACTGAAGAACTATAGAAGTGGCAAGAATTTTTCCTTTAGCTTCATGTGCCTTCATTTGTTCAGCGACTCCCTTTGCGGCAGGTGTAGCAAGCAAAAGGCAGCAGGTATTCCAATTCCACCATCGTCTTCCTCCTTTTCTTCCGCCATGTGAGAGCATGAGCTGCTTCAGCGCACTGGCATGAGCTCCCGAAGCAGAATTCTTGCTGTGTTCTTGTCTTCTCTTTTTCTCTTCTTCGAGGAATCGGTGGCTCTCAGCGAAGATGGCGTGCTGCTGTTGCAGTTCAAGTATTCCGTCGTCGACCCCCTCGAGGCGCTTGGCGACTGGAACTACGACGACCCCACGCCCTGCGCGTGGACTGGAGTCAGTTGCATGGGCTCCCCGGACGCCGGCGTCAGTGCAACGGTTGACGCTGACGCTGACGCGGCTTCGAGAGTCGTCGGGTTGGTGCTTCCCAATTCCGAGCTCGCCGGTGGCTTGCCGCCGGAGCTCGGCCTCATCAGGCACCTCCGCCACCTCGAGCTCTCCGGCAATGCTCTTAATGGAAGTCTCCCGCCATCCATCTTCAACTCGTCGGAGCTGCGCGTGCTGTCGTTGGCCAACAATGATTTTTCCGGCGAGATCCCTGAGCTTCCCGCCGGCCGCTTGAGCGGGCTCCGAGTGCTTAATCTTTCCGAGAATGCATTGGTGGGTGCGGTGCCTGGACGGATTGCCCTGCTGCCCAACCTCACCGTCCTCGCCATTGCCAATAATTACCTCTCCGGCGAGCTCCCGCCGGGCGGGTTCGGCGGTCGGGTGGAGTACGTGAACTTAAGTGCTAACTTCATTAACGGTTCTTTGCCGCCGAACCTGGGAGGGCAGAGCCTCCTGTATCTGAACTTATCGCGCAACCATATCTCCGGCTTAATCCCGCCGGAGCTGGCGTCGGGAATTCCGGCCAACTCCACCGTGGATCTGGCGTTCAATGATCTCTCCGGACAGATCCCGCAGACGGGAGTGTTCACCACGCAGAAGCCGGAGGCGTTCGCCGGGAATTCCAAACTCTGCGGGAAGCCGCTGGAGAACCTCTGCACTATCCCATCCACCTTGTCCAGCCCCCCCAATTCGACGACGGGAACGCCACCGGATCGTCCTCCAGCCTTCGCGGCGATGCCGAAGAACGCTGCGGACAGGACTCCTACAGCCGGCGGCGCGCACCGGGGGCTTCGCCCCGCGATAATCATTGCGATCGCCGTCGGAGATGTGGCCGGAATTGGATTTCTCTGCGCCATGTTCTATTACATATACTACATGAAAATGAAGAACAGAGCGGAGCAACATCAACAGCTGCAACAAGGAAACGTAGTGGCTCTTGGCATGAATAAGCAACAGCCGCCGCCGCCGCCGCCGTCATCCGAATCCAGAGGATTTAGTTGGTTCTTCTGCTGTTTAAAGGGAAAGGACGATGAGGAAGAAGAAGACAGCGAAGAGTCCTCGACCTCCTCTGACACAGAAGCCGGGGAAGAGACAAGAAACGGAGCGGAGAAGGTCAGCAGCGGAAGAACTCCACAGCAACCGGATGCGACTCTCGTCACCGTCGATGGAGAGACGCTGGAGCTCGAGACCCTTCTCAAAGCCTCGGCCTACATACTCGCCGCCTCGGGGTCGAATATCGTCTACAAGGCGGTGCTCGCAAACGGTACAGCCCTGGCCGTCCGGCGAATCGGCGAGAGCAGCGCCATCGACAAGCTCAAGGACTTCGAGGCGCAGGTACGCAGCATCGCCAAGCTCCGCCACCCCAACCTCCTCCGCCTCCGGGGATTCTACTGGAGCGCCAATGAGAAGCTCCTGATCCATGAGTACGCCCCCAACGGCAGCTTAGCCAACATCTCATTCAGCGCCAGTGAGTTTGATATCACATTCTTCTTGCACAGTACAAACTCAATTCACCAACGTGATCGTGTTCGACGGTTGTTCTCAGAGAAGCAGAGTTCGTCGCCGTTCCACCAGAGCTGGGAATCGCGGCTCCGGATCGCGCGGGGCCTGGCGCGAGGCCTCGCCTACCTCCACGAGAAGAAGAGCGTGCACGGCAATATGAATCCGAGCAACATCCTTCTGGACGCGGACATGGAGCCAAAGATCGCCGACTTAGGCCTCGAACGCGTGCTCTCCGGCAAAGGCGGCGGCGGATACCTGCTGGGCACGTCGTCGCGGCTGTTCGGCAGCAAGAGGTCGTTGCAATCTCAGGTAAGCTTGCTGGAGCTTTCGCCGCCGCTGGTGGCGGGAGCCAGCCCGTGCGCGTCCTCCTCCGCCGCGTTGGCGGTGTACCAGGCGCCGGAGTTTCTGAAGAACCTGAAGCCCACCCCGAAGTGGGACGTGTACTCGTTCGGGGCGGTGCTGCTGGAGCTTCTGGCGGGGAGGGTGGTGTCGGAGGTGGAGGTGGAGGAGTGGAACGCCGGGGAGTTGGTGGCGGAGGAATGGCACAGGGCGGTAAGGATGGCGGATCCATCCATGAGGGGGGAGGTGGAGGGGAGGGAGGATGCGCTGATGAGCTGCTTCAGGCTCGGGTTTGCTTGCTGCGCGGCGGCGCCGCAAAGAAGGCCGGCGATGAAGGAGGCAGTTCAAGTGCTGGAGAAACTACCACCTTCTTCTTCTTCCTCCTCTTCTTTCTTTGCTTAATTTAGTCAAAGAGCATCCTCATTTGTTCCAAAATTGTGCTTAATCTGAAAAAAAAATAAATAAATATTTTCTTTCCAGTAAGAGTTATTTTTGATGATAAAATTATATGACTAAAAAACATTAAATATTGAAAATTTAATTTTTTATTAAATTAATTAATTATATCTGTTATGGTCGTGAGGAACGGGTCTCGGTTAATCGAACTATGGAGTCCGAATCGAGTCGAAAGCCTTCGAATACTTGAATCGAGTTGGTGGAGCCTAGTTCGAGCTGAGTGGATGCTCTTCGTAAAACGAGTTCGAATACTCAGAAATGCATACTCCTAAAAACTGATCCGAATTCCCGAAGCGGACTCCTCAAGCGAAATCGAATCGACTCTTGGTAGAAACCCGAGTCGAATCTCCTCCGACGCTCTAGCCGAATCAACCGAGTCGAGTTGGATTCGCAAGAAAGCAGACCCCCGAGCCAAGTTAACCTATTCGGGTTTAAGTTATGCCGACTCTCCCATCAACTCGGCTCTGCTTCGGTCCGAGTACCCTTCAACTCTTGTTGCTCTTCTCCATCCAAGACCACTCACACACCGTACGCCCTAAGTAATGCCTCTCTGGCACCCCTTCTACTAGTGATGGTAATACTCTGACAAATGTCTATGAGATGATCCTTCAGTTGCAAATTAATGATGGGACATATGTTCAGAATATCTCATGTCTACTGACAAAACCTTACTGATGATTGAACGCCCCCTTTACATACGATGTCATGCGACACCTATTACTCATATATAAGATTAGCCTTTCTGCAAAAGGAGGTAAGCATTCTCACCATTTTCATTGTCTCTTCACTTTCTGCTTCATCTTCATCCTCTTCACGAACTAACTTAGGCATCGGAATGGTCGTGTCAGGGCAACGCCTGACCTTCCTTCTCACGGTTGCTATGGTTGCAGGTTTAACCAGCTTCGTGCCTCCTTGTTCTCAAGACCTCATCCAAGTGTGGTACTGAAAAGAATCGCACCTCCAGGAGCGGATCTCAATCGGAACAATATCATTGATTTATTTGTACACTAAAATAATTGTATTATACCACTTTTAACTTTTTATCTATATTACACTTAAAAGCGCCTTATTTGGACGACCACTCACGTGACAAGTCACGTGGTGTCGATCGGATCAGTCGGCCCCCCTCTTCCCTCTCCCTGTATTCGGTGCCCATACCGGCGTACTTTTCCCCTCGCCACCAACCACAGAGGTCTCCTCCCTTCCCACCTACCCAAAGAGCGCTGCGGGAAAGAAGCGATGCGAACTCACTCCTACTCCTCCCCCTTCGG
>JBBMKF010000112.1:5016291-5034276 GCA_037834155.1 Curcuma caesia
ATATTGTTGTGGTTTGCTCAAGTCTATTAAGAGTTAGAAGGTTATGAATGATACTTAGAATCTGCAAAGTTTAGTCAGAACCTAAATTTTAAGTACTCAGATGTCATCAACTTATAATGTTACAGTGATCAAGAAAGATCAGTCCTCTATAGTTCCTGCAACCACTAATAGGCTTAATTGGCCAAAATTACTTTGGTCATATATCATCAGCTGTTATCTCATGATGTTTAATTGTGTTTCTGTTAAATGTCATTCCTTCATTTTATCTTCTAGTTTCTCTCCTGGATGAGTTGAGGGAATGCAATCTTATTTTATTTAGCGAGCAAACATTTTGGATTCAAGAGGCCATTCAGTGGGTAAGGTATACAATCAGAAATGTAAAGGTTTATATTTCTGTGCATTTTCAACACCTTTCTTCAAATTTTTTAATTCCATCTCTCGACATTGTTAAAGTTGCAAGCTGATCTGATTCTAAGGTCCATTTGCTACTAGACAAGAAAGTTTACACATCAATTCTATCTCGAATTACATCAGAGTGTTATCTCAAATTGAATTGATATGCTTGATGATTTTGTGTTGTTCAAATTGAGTTTTCCAATTTGACTCTGGTTCATTCAGATGTGCGTGAGGATTGAGGTCGCAACGTAGAAAGGCTGTTCCTTGAAGTGGTGGATAACAAAGAATTTAGTCATAGTTATTAGATTTGAGTCAGACAGCCCCGTCAAGTTCTAATCACTAGATTATTTGACAGATTGATGGGTGAACTAATTGGAACTCTTTTAAGTTCACAATATATGATGCATGAACTACATGAAAAATAAAAGTTCAAAAGAAAGAAAATTAGGTACTGCTATTGTACATAGCTTGAAGAAGAGAAGAAAATAAGGCAGAAGAGAAACACACTGTAGTCAGACATCATTTTTCATTTTCCTATTGTAGATTGGCATCATTTTTCCTCTCCTGCTGGTTGCCATCCCTAGAATAATTTGGTAAGGTACGATGAAGTGTTTTGACATATTGTAATAATGAGCAAATGACCGTATTTCAGCATACTCTGTACTGATGTTAGACATTATTGCATACAACCATGATTAATCTTTTAATCTCTTATGAAAAGCTGATAATTGAGTTCATAGACATATTGTGACATGTTTTGCAAAAAGGAAGGCGATCTAGTAATTAGATTGATGTTATAAAGGACAATTGTTACAGTATAGTTTAGTGTTGGAACTTTCGAGGATGTATCTACTGAATTTCCTGCTATTTTATATTGTCTTTCCATCTTCTGGAGAGGGTTGCACTTTGGCAAGAGTTGGAATTTCTCCTTATAGTGAGCATGGCCTGTAACTCTGGCCCTATACAACAAAGCTCATGAGGGAGAACTGGAGGTCTCAGAGAAGTCCTTGGATAAGAGGCCAAAGCTGATTATGCCATAGATGTCGGAGAAGCTGGAACTTGTACTTCCGAATGCAACTTAATGGGTTGAAGGCATACATGTAATGTATCATTAAAGACTTTGAGATTCCTGTGTCAAGAATGTGACAACTGAGAAGATAATAGGGAATTTAACAATGGATCAACTAATGGCTATAATTGAAGCACATTTATAAGTTCAATGCACCAAGTTGGAAAATTTGAAAGTTCAAGCTACATGTGTATTAGAAACTTAAAGAGTTTAGGTTACTTGGGCTTTTACCCTTCTATCACTGATGAAATCGATTTCCTATAAAATTGGTTTGAGGGCTGACAGAGCCCATTCCAAGACCAAGGGCCATTGTTGGTGACAACGCCCTTTTATGTCGCTGTGCGATAGTTTCTCTCAGAATAGTTGTTTCCCCAAGAAAAACTTCCATTGCCTATTATATAATCCTACCTTGGTAAAAAAATGTGGATTCAGGCAAAGCTACTTCCTTAGTTTTTATTTTGTTTTATTTTATTTTATTTTATTTTATTTTTTACATTTTATGCTGTGCATCAACCTTTTCTTTTCCCTTCACAGCTTATAGGTGATTTGGGTTCTAAAATACTCTATAATTGGTTGTATCTAGAACTTTACCATATTAGACTAATCCCATCCGAAAATAAGTAAACCTCTTTCAATAACCAGAAAGCAGATACCTGTCTGATCAGAGAACAGTGGAAACCTCCATCAGCTAATTACTATCTTCTTTAGCCATTGAATATTTCTTATATCTATATCTTTCATTGCCATGCCTAATTAGACATACACATATTTTGCCTCTTGGGATGGCCTAGAATGCCCACACTTGACCATGCAGAACTATGGGTGTGGAGCGACCTTGCTTCAGCATGCCTTATTCCTATGAAGTTTAGAGGTACAATTTGAAGTTTTGGTATGTGATATAGCAGGCGAACCTAGTTAATTCCATAATGACTACCCACATGCGAGGGATTCCCCCTTCATATAAATACATACGAGATGACCACCACACTTGACCATGTGAGACTAAATGGGAACGAATCAACCTTGCTTTAACACCTAACATTTTATTTAATAGAGTTTTGCACACTAGAGTCTGACAAGGTATTCTTGTTGATTTAAAAGGATCTTGGTGATCATGCAACATATTTTATACAACCTCTCTTGTTTGAATCATATGAGCATTACCTTTCCATCGTTGCCTTGTCTTTTTTGACTGTTTGGCTTTCGCTGTATCCCATTCTGACATCCAGTGAACTTTTGTGTTCTTACTAGAAAACTTCCTGCAACTTCTAAACAGAAATACTGTCAACTAAATCAGACCTAAATACTTGTTTGTTTCTTATGCATAGACCAGTGATGTTAGCATGATTGTTATATATTTTCACTTTTGCTATGATCTAGCAAACTGAGTATAAAATGCCACGTTCTATGTTTTTTCTTTTTCTTTGCATGTCTAATCTGCAATTTGGCTAGTCTTTAAAACCCAGACTAGTAAGCCAGTAGGCCAAGGCATTGATTCATTAATTTTATAGTCCAAACATCCAGTTATATTTGCTTAAAAGGAGTTGTCGTCGGAGAAAATTGAGATCCAGGTTAATAGGTTTGAGTCACTCGGGTTGGATTGTTGTTGATCAGTTGATATGCACAGGTTTAGCCCTTGGATCTGACTGGTCTTGGAATGGATCCTCATTTGAAGTGTTAGTATGTTGTATTTAATTGTATAGTATAAAATTGTTTTTTTGTTCAAACAGAAAGTGTTTTTTTAATCTCTTTGCATGTGCTACTTCTTCTCCTTGTCAAACTGGACAGATCCCTGCAATAGGGATCAGAATAAGTCACCTTAACTTCTATGAAGTATCGACATACTATTACATATATATATATATTACTGAAGTGTTTTTTTATCATGATTATGGGTTGTTGAAATTTCAAGTCGAACATTTTAGTACTCCTAGTGGCTCCATCTCGTGCTTTTATCTTGGTGTAACACTCAAAAGCTCCATTTCATCTTGGGCGATAAATTGTTCACTGCCTGCTGGAAAGGATCCTTGATTATACCACTTAGTGAATGCTTGTCTGCTGTAGTTATGTTACTCATTTCAGTGCTAAATAATTAAAGAATTTCTTTTGTTTTTTTGCTATTGTCAAATGCTAAATACTTATTCTCTCTACCAAAGTAGAGGCTGAAGGATGTCACTGATAAAGAGTATTGGCTTCACAGATCACTGAATCAGAAAAGGCAAACTTGTCTCAGGTAAAGAAGATTCAAGAACTTGAAGTTGAACTCAGAGAAGCAAACGATACGATACATTATCTTAAATCGGAAGTAAGGAGATTGAATTCTGAATTGGACCATAAGAGCGATATTGAAACCAAATTTCTTGATGAGAAGAAACCTGGTAGCAGTGTAAGTTGCAAGAAGTATAATATTCGGGAGGACATATACAAATCGGGTTCACGCCTTCACTCTCCAAATGGGCTTAAAAGCATAAAGAATTCTAGCCGCTACTTCACCAAAGATGTGACTAGACATGAACCCATTAGAAATTTGGTCAGGTCAAATCATTATGGTGGTCATCTGGACTTTGCATCAGTGACACAATGCAACAAAGAGCCAGAGTTTTATCGAAATGGTTGCATTCATACGACACAAGCATTTGAAGAAATTCATGATCAGGAATCAAATTCAACAACCATGTGTGTGAATAGGAAGGCTGAAGGGGCCTTTCCCCAAGAGTTTGGTACCACCAAAAAAAGGTTAAGAAGAAGAAATACGAGACGACGAAAATTCCTTACATGGCCCACAAGTTCTGATACCCTTCATGACATGCAGCCTCGTGGGTTATTAAAGTCTAGTTATTCCATGGTTAGGCAAAGCAATCTTGATCGATCTGCTGAAAATATGCACAGGAATGGCAGAATAGCTTCTCCAAATTGTTCAGCGCAAATGCCTGGAGAGGACCAGGAATCAGTAGAAAATCAGAAGACTAACTTGAACAGATCTTTCAGGAAAAAGAACATGGGGCTTTCGAATGGCAATGGAGTAATGGCAAGTGGAACCATTTTAAAGCCGTGCAACTCTTGTTCTGAGAATTACATTCCTAGAAGCTATACTTCTAGCAGCGGAACCACTCGCCAAGAAAATGGTCTAAAAGAGCCACTCATAATGAATGCAAGAGTGTTGATTGATGATTCTGTTTCAGACAATGATGGTAAAATTGGCAGAACAACAGAACAGGAAATGTCAGCAAAATCATGTTGTAATTTACAACAGAATCTTGATACTTCTGCGACAAAAGAAGAAACAACTAATGCACCACCAAGTGATCATAAAGATGAACCTTGCAAACCAACTGAATCTGATGTAGTTGAAGGTGCCAAATTACTCAAATACACTTTTCAGAGGAAGCGGAAGAGGGGATGCATGGATAGTAAAGTTGGTTCCGAATCCCTGGAGGAAAAAATGTCTAAGAAAAATGTCGACAAAGGTAATGTGGAAAACATGTCTCCGAGAGATATGGATAAAGTAAATGAGGAAAATGTGTCCACAAGAAAAATGGACAATGATAATGTTTTGGTGGAGAACCACAAATCCAGCATGGTAGTGGAATCATCTAGAGACAGCAGGAGGATGGCACAGGTTGCTCGCCAGGTTAGTGAAATTTTCTCACCACTTTATTGTTCAGAACTCAGTAAATTGAGATTTGACCTCCTATAGAAATGCTGTACTACTTGGGTTTGTGCGCGTAAACATTTCTATCAAATCTATAAAAGATAAAACGACAGGTACATTGTTCAATCGAAAGCACAAGTCAGGTTCTAGTGCCTATTATCTGGATATCATAACAAGGATCGTATAAAAATAGAAAATTGTTTATTTTGCATCTGATGCAGTATAGTCATGGATTTAATTTCTGTGATATTCTTAGGCTGACAGCAAGTACAAGTTTGATATTCTTTGCATAGTCTGCTGGATTTCAGATATGTTGACACGGTTGCAGGATTTAATTTCCCCTTCATTGATTTTCAGCTCATTTCCCTGTCTGAGAAGAGATGGTGGTAGATCTACTGTTTTATCCAAAATGAAGCTCATCTTCGATGAGGACAGAGGCCAGTTATTCATCCTGCAGATTCAATATTCATTATCCATGCGACCACCTCCAAGTATGTATCTTTACTTCGACAAAATAAAGAACACAAGTATCACAACTGAATGAGCAAAAAGATGAGACAAAAAAAACTGCTTTATATTTAAGTGCATCATTTGCATTTCCCCCTTCTGTTGGCTATTTCTACTAAACTGGCAAAGTTTCACTTCATCTGATCAACATGTTTTTTCCCTTTTTTTTGTTGTAGTTTCTAGTTATGCTCAAACATTGGCTTTGCCAAAACCCTAAGAAAAGAAACACAATTAGCATATTCTACTGAACCCTAGTGCTTTCTGTTTTGGCAAATGGCCATTAATGGACTCCTCCATTTCTCATGCAGAGTTGTGCATTGTCATCCATGCTTATCGAGTGTATATATATCCTCTCATTTATCGACAAATATTCTCCCAGAATATTGTTTAGGAAGCTAACTTATGCATCAGAATTGAGGACCTCATTATCATTTTCAGTATTTCTTCCTCTTTTCATATGTTTTTAGTCTCTTTTAGTCCATCCCTTTAATTCAGTAAAAGATAGAATTCGTCACCTCAGCGGTCTTATACGGTTGATCTTACGATCATCTGTGAGGAGGTAAATCGAAAAGTTACAATTGACCACTACGGGGAGGGTATTGTCTTGACTTCATTGAGATTTGACTCTTGTCCATTTCAACAAGTTTATCCTACAGTAACTAACTCAATCATACTGCAGAAGGTCTTTTAGTCCATCCTAATCATCTACCAATAATGTCATTTCATTCATATTCTTGTGTGCAATCCTAATCACTAAAAGATGCTCCATTTACACAAGAACTCATTATCAACCACATCCCTTTCCTAGAGGGCCTTAGCATAAAGGGTAGTTGGAAGTTTAGAGTTTAGGGTTTTGGCTCACTAAGCAAATATCTTTAAAAGGAAAAAAGTTAAATTTGATTTCACTCTGTAGTTGTTTAACTTTGTTTTATTTCATTTCACCCTCCCAATTTTGATTAATTACACTTTACCTAATTCACCTTGTTATCATATCATTCATCTCCAATAAATGTAAATTTATAAAATAATAAAGATTGGTTTTGTCAAATTTACGATCTGAACTCTGAAGTCTAAAAAATAAGCAAAGACAAATTTTCTTGACAAGTAAAAGAAAACCCGCAGCACAATTGGGACCCAAATTTGGACCCCACCCAACTGCTTTCAACACAACCAATCACATCGTGGGTAAATTCGTGGGCCCTTTTGCCTTAAATGTATACTCCCATCGTGGGACGTAGGGGCATTTCGGTAATTGTGCCACTACTGCGGGTCGGAGATAAAATGGAAAGGAGGCGAAAACCGCAAGCACGTCCTGTTATCCTCTTCGCTTCGCCCTCTCGTCCTCTACTCGATTCGTCTCCGGCGCCGGAAGGAAGGGTGTTCTCCGCGTGAGCACCGAGATTTGAGATGGGTTCCGACTTCGTGTCTGACGGCGCCGTTGCCCTCTCGCGCGACGTGACCAAGAAAAAGAAGGTGCGAGTGCGATTTCCTTTTAGTCCCTCCTTAATTCGTGCAATTCGATCCCAATTTGCATGTCTGACGATGTTCTTTTTTTGGGGATCAGACCCACCGGTCGGCGAAATTGAAGCAGTGCAAACTCGACGCTCGGCGCGAGCAGTGGCTCTCGCAAGGTACCTGCTCGATTTGGGGATATGATTGTTTTTGAGTAGTTGATTTATCGGATCTCTCGGTCTCTGTTTCCTAGGGTTTTCTTGTTCGTTGTGTGGCCTTAAAATTTGATTTTTGACTTAGGTCTCTGTTCCCGATCTGCAGTGAAGGACAAGGATTGCGTGGTGTCGGAAAAGAGATCGCCGGCAGCGTCGCCTCCCCTTCGTCCGGTGCTGTATAAGAAGATGGATCTCGGACTGAAGGAGGAGGAGGTGGAAATTCGGGTTTCGCCAGACCGTGATGGATCCAATTCGCACGACAGCGAAGGAGGTTCTCCGACTCGTGGGGGCACTATTGATGGATGTCCTGCGAATAGTGTTAGCAGCGGAAGCAGTTTTGCATCCTCGTTGAGAAGCCTCAGCGACGCGGAAGTGGAAGGGGATGATCACGTCGAGAGAGGGGAAGAGGGAGTTGACGATTGGGAAACCTTGGCGGATGAGTTAGGAAATGATGGCAGCCAGCCTGATCCAAACCCTGTAGACACTGCCCCTGATTCTTCTGCAGTACCAGGTCACACTGACAAGGATACCCAGGAGAGTTTGGAAAAGCCGGAGGTTAAGCAGGGTGTCAGTAGGGCTTGGAGGCCGGATGACACTCTCCGCCCTCAAAGCCTACCCAACCTCCTGAAGCAGCGGAGCTTCCCCGTTAGCATGGCACGTCGCTATGCAGCGTCCGGGTGGTCTCAGCGCAACATCCTCTCTGCACCTTCTTCATGTCCTATTTGCTGTGAGGATCTAGATTCAACGGACTCAAGCTTCCTACCCTGCAACTGTGGCTTCCGCCTCTGCCTGTTCTGCCACAAGCGAATTCTTGAGGCGGATGGGCGCTGCCCAGGCTGCAGGAAGCATTATGCTCCTGTAGCAAGTGGTGAGGTTGGCATTATGGATGGAATACCATCCTTGGCTCTTCACCTCTCTCGTTCTTGTAGCATGAGTTCAAGAACCTAGGAAGCCTGTTCCACTTGCTTCTTTTCATTTTTACCTATGACAGTTTCTTCACTGTCTTGAATTTCATTGTTACAGAGCGTATATCATTTTGTCATAAGAAAAGATGTGTGAATATATGGCTAGGTTTTGAGTGTATAAGAAGTGTTTTTGGTAAGTTAATTGGGGTAATGTGTTCTTCAATTGTACGACGAGTGCATTCTCAGACAGATATATAATTAAATGAAATTTTCAACTATGTTAAAGTCAGTAGGGCAAAGTTCAAAGTACAAGTGTTATCGTAACTTTGTTTTGTATTTACATAAACTGCAATGCCATTTACATATTTCCATATGCTTTTATTGAGTTATTAATTGTCTTACCATTAGTATTTAAGGTAGCACTTGTTGCATTTTCTATGACATTTTCTTTATTCAATGCTGTAGATATGGTACCTTATGTAAAATGTTGGCTTGTTTAATGTTCTTATTTATCTGATATGATTTTAGAAAGTTGATAAAGAAGTTTTTCATGTACTCTTTAATTTCGAAGATATTAAACACTTTCTTTGTTTCTTCTGTTGATGATAATGAAAGGAAGTCCACCGAATAATTGAAGATATTGGTAATTGCTGTTCAGGTACTTCTGAATGCATCTTCATGAAATATCACAAAATAGAAAGGGTCACTAATGCGTGCTTGAACTATTTGTTTCAGCAAACACTATTCACCATGTTCCATATAATTTTGTTACCACACGCATGCTCTTTTAGTCGAAAGAGATTTATTCATGAGACATAATCTATACAGTGGTTAACATATTTTGCTTCAGAGACTGTCATCCTTTACATGTTCAAATGAACTTATGTAGCTTAATTATTTATGATCTTACACTGGAAAGGGATAATTTTGCTGAGGTGCTTGGCTCTGAAAATTCTGTATTTTTTTTTCTACTACTGACCATAAAATCTGAATGTTGAACTGATTAGTATGCTACTTGAAAAGTTCAAGTATTGGCACTTCACTTGCTTTATCTTATAATTAATATAATCAATGTTCCTTGAGATGATACAGATGTCTGCTTTCCTGTCTTGAGAAGGAAGAAAGGAGGGTGGAAAGAACAAGAGCAAAATAATTTAGGAAATGCCATGTGTTATCTAATGATAAACTTGATATAGAAGTGAAGGATTATAGCAATAATACATGTAACTTTCTCAGGGATTCCTACTGTCTTGTCTTAAGAAGAACTTATTAAACATCATCAATCAAACATATTCAGATTTTTTCATTTTTGACTTTTCTGTTGCTTTAAAGCCCTAACTCCTAACTCTGCCTTTTTATATGTTTTGTGATTCTGTATTCTCACACCAGTCTTTTAATGTTTTATGTGTCTATTCGATTACTCAAAACTTTACTGTGCACAGTAAACTCAAAGTTTAGGACTTCTAGGTTCTGATATCTTTCAACACTTTGTTGATCAAGGTAATATTCTTTGCATCTTTGATATCTAGCCCTTGCTTATATGCTCAGTTATATGGCTGCTCTGCTCAGGCTCTAACAATTTTAAAACTGCTTATAATTGTGATCTAATAATGCTCCTTTTACATTCCAATGACATCTGATCAATACCTCTTAGAAGCATTGCAAGACTTGGTGGTTTTGGTAGGATACTACATTAGTTCTTCATTTCTTATACAATATTTATTCAATCAGGAGGTCTAATTTATCATTTTATGCACTTACATTACTTATTTTTTGTTTTGTTGAATTTCTAGGACCGCAAGTTGATATTCATGGGCAATCTGGCAGAAAGCTCTCCAAATACAATGTAGTGCTTCACTCGTATGAGGAACTCAATTGTGCCATTTTTCTTCCGATTGGTGCCATTTTTCTTCTGATTGGTGAAGTGAGCCTGCTGACAAACATCTCTGTTTGGAATTGTAGATTGCTGCATCATATGAGACTTATTGAGATATTTGACTTCATTTGCAGGTAGAATAGCGAGTGAGTGATGTAGCATTCATCTTCGTTATAGATCATTTGAGAACTATTGAGTTGTCTGTGGTGAGCAACTAAACTTGGCACTGTTGGAAGAGAAATTCTGGTGATGAAGCAAACCTGCTCTATGTTGGGATGATGCAACCTTGCATTGTGGTGAGCATCTGATTACCATGCGATGACGAACTACCTTTGTATCTAAAGTCTGGAGCAAGTTTCATAAAACAGTGGCCAAACCTACAAGTATAAGAAGAGAAGAGACAAAGAGGCATTGAGCAATGCTGGTGATGAAGCAACCTGTTTCATTTGGGGATGATGCAACTTTGCATTCTGACTATGTCATTGACTATCTGTTCCTGGGACATAATTGAGTTGGTTAGTACAGGACAGACTTGTTGAAGTGGATAAGGATCGAATCTCAACTAAATCGAGACTATTCTCTTCCGTAGTGGTCAATTGTAATTTTTTGATTTACTTCCTCACAGATGATGATAGGGTCGATCGTGTAAGATCGTTGAAATGGTAAATTTCACCTTTATTGTTGAAATATATCACTAATTATCTGTTGCAAGAAGATATGATGGTAAGGCACTCTAGTCATCAGAAGTTTGCTCATGAAATTTGTTCTTAATCTCGTTTGTCTTACTAGCTCGCTCGCGAAAAGTAGCTATTTTAAAATATTAATTTTTTATTGAATGGGTAAGTTTAAGTTTGGTCTGAGTTTGATCCATATACGATATCTAATTCCTAATTTGAGGTGTTTGAAACTTTTATATTTTTATATTTATTTTATTAATTAGTGAGTTTAATATTATAAATTTATTTATTCATTTAAGATTTTTTTAAAATATAAATTGGATAAGAAATTTTGTGATATATGTAGTTGGGATATTATTCATTAACTAAGTAACTAGTTGAATGTATATATTTAAATTTATTTATTTAATTGATTTATATGTATTAAATAAATATAAAAAAATATTATTCATGTTTAATTCATTTAAAAAACATGTGTTTAATTGATTTTCATAACGTGTTTCATAATGAATCATTGAGACTTCATTTTGCACCACGCGCAAAATGGAAAGAAAAAAACAAAATAATCCACGTCAAAAGTGGTAATAGTTGACGTGGGTAATCTGTATGCTGTCCTACGAGATGCATCCGATGGGGATCACGCGGGGCCCGCCATCCACATCCGATAAACGTGAGCGTCGCCGTCTCCAGTCTCCGCTCCACTCGCTCCCGCACGCCTGCGCTTCGCGCGGCATCACGCCGCCTTCGCCTCGACGTCTCATTCCCCACGCGCATCCATACGCGGCCTGCCACGTCGCGCCGATTCCCGCCTTTCGACGGTCAGAGCGTTGCCACCTCGATCGCGTACGAATCCCGCGTACGTAATCCAGGTCGGATTGCTTACATTCGATTCCTCCCTCTCCGTACGTGTTCTATTTGCTAGCCCAAAGAAACCTACCGCCGATTTTACAGCGAGTCTCATTAGATCCAAAATGGAGGTCCCACTTGTGTGCCAAATGAGTAGGTAGGTAGCCTTGTGTGTCGATTCCTTAGTTTATTTAAAATAAAATGAGATTTATTATCGAGGAATAAATACCTCATCATCGTTCGGTTTCGTCTTCCTCGTGTAGCATTCCGATTAAAGAATGAGCGGAATAAAATAAAGGGGCGAGAGCGAGAGAGCAGAGGAAGAGGAGGACGAGAGTGAGGGAGGGCGATCGCCTGAGCGATCCATCGAGATCCAAGACCTCGTCGGAAGACCAGTTTCGCCGTCTTCTCTGCGCCCGTTTGGGGGCCTGAATCGAAGCTGATTTGGCCGTGGATTTCCTCCCACGGATTTTGTCGGTGCACCGCCTGTTTCGGAATGCTACAGGCCGAATCGCGTGGGGAATCATTCTGATCGCCGATCGGAGGTGTATTCGGCGGTGACTGGCGGCGCGTCGTTTTCCGCCAAATTTGTGGTTCTAGTTCGGATTTGATTGGTGCTTCGTGGGTAGGATTTTGACTTGGTAAGTAGGGTTTTCTGTTACGCCTGGCGCCTGAGGATGGTCGAAGTCAGGCACAATGCTGGTCCCAATTTGTCAAATGCCTCGCCGGATAATCTGGAAGGTGGTTTCTGGCTTTTCCTTTGTTTTTTCATCTGTGAACTCTTGGATTTGCGTTTCATGTCATGGTTATAAGTTATTTTCTCTGTATGTACAATCTGTCTCTACTTCGGGGGAGGAAAGGAACTTGCTTAGGGTAAATAGGGAAAATAAAAACATCATTCGGTGCCATTCTGGATAAGCGGCTAATTAAATCCTATGGTTCCGATCACAGAAACTATGTGGCAGTTAAAGATTGATCACAGCCAAGAGGGAGCTGAAAGACTGATGAGTCCTTATCCTGATCGCCCAGGCGAGCCGAACTGTCTTTATTATTTGAGGACTGGTAACTGTAGATATGGAAGCAGCTGCAAGTACAATCATCCTACATACACCGGGCAGGTGAGAGCCATGGAGTGCAATATATGGCTAAATGTTTTTTGCTTAATCTTCTTTGAATATGATGCTTCTTTGTATTGTATGATAACTTGGTTAAATAGTCCTGAGTCGCCAACTGCTAAAATGGTTGTTTCATTGAAGGACAAATATAAAAAATCAATTTCTGTCACTTTCTGTTGTTGCAATTAATTTGATTTTAATTGGTTTTTGCAGAATAATCAGTTTGGCGCTGAACTGCCTCAGAGAGATGGTCAACCTGATTGCCAGGTGTATTTTCCTAAACCAAACTGCAATGCGATTTAGGCAGATTTTTTAAATTTGAGAAGATCAATCTTTTGGCTTACTTGGTGACTTCAATTTGTATGTGACTCCTTAAAATTCATTTTCCTATTTCCCTAAATTATGTTTTCCAATTGGATCTACATCCAAAACAGTAAACCTCATTGAACCTGCACTAGGCAGTACCATTGATTTAAGATTTGATCTTAGTATAATGCCATAAACAAGTCAACTTTGATACAAAAGGAAAGCCATGATAAAATTGGACTCTCTGCCTTATTGTTCTTCCTTTTCATAAAGAGAGAAGCAAGGAGAGGAAAAAACTTAGGCTGTGTTTGATTTGCATTTTTTTTATAGCTTTACTGTCAAAAGAAAATTTTCTTGCAAAACTATAATTGGTAGGAACATTCTTAGAAGATTGGTGCAACTAAAATGAAAGAAATAAAAAGGTTGGTTGTGATCTCACATTAATTGTTCAACTACTGTTGCAGTTTTTCCTGAAAACAGGAACTTGCAAGTATGGAACAACCTGTAAATATCATCATCCACGAGAAAAACACAACACAAAATTGGTTCAGTTGAATGTTTTAGGACTACCTATCCGAAAGGTATCTGTTGTTTGTTGGCCCCTTTTTTCAATTCAATTTTATAATTGCTTTATAATTTCCAAGACCTCTTGCGGTTAATATAATTAGATTTCTAATTGCTAGCTAATTGAGCAGCTTTCATTTGATTTGATCTTCAGGATGAAAAGCACTGTGCCTACTACATGAAAACTGGATCATGTAAATATGGATATGCCTGCAAATTCAATCATCCTGATCCTCAGCCTGCCACTACCGGAGCAACAATCCCTCTTACAGGATCCCCAGCCTATGGCTATCCAAGTTCTGTGGCAACAACATCAGCACCTCCGGTAATGGGTGGACTCTCATCGTGGTCTTTATCAAGTGTTCCTTACATGTCTAGTCCACATATGCATGCTCTCCCAGCTTATGTACCACTTGTTCTTCCACCAACCCAAGGAACTATGACTGTGCAGCAGGGTTGGAGCACTTACATGGTTAGTAGCTACATACCTTAAAACTTGAAACCAAAACTCTTCAAGTTAGCTAAATGAAGCTACTACCTCAGGTTTGTTAAAATCTTATTACTACATAGTTATTTTCATCTCGTTTGACATGTAAAGTTATAGTTTTACAAAGTTATTTCTTAAGGTGATATTTATGCTTCACACTTCAAATCACCAAAATAGGAGTATTTTGTTTAACTGATATTGACAATGAATTTAGTTAAAGGAATTTCTTTTTCTTACAAAATTCCATTCTTGAATGATTTTAGTCCCTTTATGCTCTTGTAGTATATTTTTGTCTTATATGCAACTTACGACCATTTGTCGCTTGCTTTTATGATGCAGTTTTGTCATATCATGCTTATTTGCCATTTCTGGAAATTACTCCTTATCATAAAAGTATACTAATTTTGATATCTTTGAATGCCTTTTTCTCAATGTAAGTCAAAAATACTGAAAAATGTTCATTTTTGAAAAAGTAATTTATATCTTTGGTATACTGTTTGGTACTGAAATAGATTGAAGCAAACTGGCAAACACATTCATGAGTTTGAGCTAGACAGTGTTCGATCATGCTCAATCATGCTAGATGTTAGAAACAGAGACACACACAAAAAAAATGCAACTCAAACATCAATACTAGCATGCCATATATTTTCACGTGTAGAAGAGTTTAAGGCATACTGGAGAAGAATATGAAATATCATAGCTATGTCAGAATTACCAAGTTTCTGCCTAAATCAAGTCAATGCCTGGCTAAATCATTAATACTCTTACGATGCATGTTCCCAAAAAGAATTATATACTTACAGATTAGCTCCTAGCTGTCTACAGTAATTTTATAATGGCAGCATGAACTTATGGACTCAATCTTTTAACTAGTCAGGCACACGTGTTACCATATACTGGAGATATGCATGTTGATCAATGAGAAGAGGAAGCTAAGTGGTAAACTAGAGTCTAGTCTAATGCACCTAATCATTGAGGGCCTAAACTAAAAACTAAAAGAAGTATATATTGAAGCAATGTTTTCCAGATATGGAAAACTTGAAATAAGAGCTTGTGAAATATGGACAGCATATGGTGCAGCTTTATTATTGTCTTTCTATAGGATAATCAAAAGAACAGAATAGCAAATAACAATATTGTCTGGTTTTGTAAAGGAAATATTGAATTGCAGATGGATAGCTGCTGGGTTGATGGTTTTCTGACAAAAAATAATTTAAATATTGTTGGTAAATGATATAAATCAATTACTACTTGTATGGTTTGGCACTGAACTGGCTGCCAAAGTTAGCTGCAAGACAAATAGAATCATGCAGTTGTTTCTTCATAGTAGTTCAAGCAAAGATAGGTACAGAATGTGAATATGTTTGCATCATAGAGAGCATTGATGGAGAATTACTGGTTTTGCATCGAAAACGATGAGAACATTGTCCTATTGATCATAATGAATATTCTATGAAGAAGAAGGCAGAAGTCCCTATTCTGTACAACCTAGAAATAATAACTCAAAATAGATCTAGACGAACAAGTTTATAATGTTGATCAAAATTATTTAACTAAGCATTCATGACAATTATCATGGTTTTTGAATTAATCTTGTGATAAATTGATCCCTAGTATAGGATGCTCAAAGGGTATAGTAAAAAGGAGAATATCATACAAGTAACGGAGTAACTCTCGGAGGCAAGTGCACAAATAAACTCAAGATCACAGTTGTAGATGTGAGTGAAGAAGCAACTTCTATCTCCAACTGAAGTTCATGAGGTTTAGTACGTTACGTATTGTAGTAGTTATGCACTTGATGGGTTAGTCTTGCAAAACTCTCAAATCCAAACGTACATATTAGCTAGAGAATTTTTGAGCAGAGATTATGGGATTAAGTCATCTTGGATTATTATGGTACCTTTAGGCATTACAACATTTGGATTTATATATCACACATTAGTATGAGCCAGCTTTGTTACTAAAAAATTATAGAAGGCACAAAATCTCTTTTCCAGTTTCTGCTTCTCCGAATCACGCTACTTGCTATTTGTCTGCAATCTAAGCCTCATTGCCAGGCATGATAGTTTTATTCTACTGGTATTTGCCTGAAATTACGTTATCTGGCACGTATCTGGTTGTTGCAATTGCTACTTTTTTTAAACGCATTGAGAAAGAACAGAATATTCTAGGCACTCCATGTTAAACTTACTTCTAGTGATAGTTGTTTAGTATCTTTAGTTGTTTATTAGGGTAGTTGATGCTATTAATTTTTCCTTCGTTGTTATTGATTGATACACTTTTACCAATAACAGGCTATCAAGTCATGTTTTGCTGCTTCATACATATTTTTTAGGAGATAAACAAACCTTTATGTAGCTAGGATATGATAATAATATGTAAAATACCTTGTAAATTGCAACTTACTATGCAAACATGGTCTTTAGATACTCTACAAATGAAGACTATAGTAGCATGTGGTTGTCATGTGAATTGTAGAATTGCCACGAAAGCTACAAGAGCCACACTTGGCTGATAGTAGCGGAAAGTTGGCCATTCTTGAAGATGATATGCCATTAGCATGTTAGCAGCTCATGCTGGCAAGATCATTTTCATGACATACTAGAGACCTGGCGCATTAAATCTAAAATAATTATAGAATAACTAGAAGGTATTGTAAACATCTCAACGTTTGTACACCGAGTAGAAAGAATTAGATGAGTGTAGACATAGTCCATTACCAGCACTTCTACATTCATATATTTGTGGCCTTGAGAGTTTTTGTTATGGCCCTTGGATATGGATCGCATAATGGGACGGTTTACTGGTGATTGGCGGAATCAATCTTTGTTTTCTTGGTTTAACGACCTTTACAACCTATATATGGTTGTAATGTGAAATTGAGGCTAGCTCGTTGGAATTAGAGAACCTCTTGATCTAGGAGCTTGATTTCTTTTTGTAAACTCAATCTTCCTCTTTATTGCATCATTCCAGCAATTTAAATACAACTATGACACTCCTTCACGAAGAAGGAAGAAAACAAATTAAACATTGAGTAATAAAGGATTATTCTTACTAAAAATAAAAGATGCTAGACTCAATTCTACTGAAAACCAACACGTACTCCTTCACGACCATGAGCATGCAAGCCCTCAATGCTGAATCAATTATCTTGATATGCACCATTCTTTCTAAATCTGTCGTGCGTGTATCTCTTTTATTTGATGGACTCCAGATTCTTGTTTGCTGCCTGCATGGGCTTGGCTTGCTCACGGTCCATAACAATATAATTTTGTGATGACTATAATTGTAATCTTTCCTAAAAAGTACATAAGAAATATCCATCCATCGTTTTCCTGCCATTTAGTTATATGTGATTTTCCATGCATGCTAATTTGCACGTACTCATAATGAACTCTTGACTTTTGACCTCTTAACTTGCACTTCAAGTTTATTCATTTTATCATATTAATATGTGGCACTGCAGTACATATACATATTTTAAAAATTTTCAAGTAATAATTCGAACATGCAGTCAAGAGATTTCAACTTTTCAAGTAGCTAGGGCTTATCTTGATAGTTTGTTGAAATTAAGGTAAATTCCTCATTATGCATGCCTTTATCTGATTTTTTTTTCCTTTCCCCACAATCAATAGAATCCACTTCACACCCCTCTCTTCCCTTCAGTTACTAGAGGACTCTTCAGGATTTTAAAAATTGTAAACTTTGGCGATCGAATTATTTCTAACTGATTACTTCCTGCAGGTTAAGATACTTATACATACTGTTTATGAATTAACATGGATGTGATTGTTTTCCACTTTCAAATGATTGCTTCGTCCAGTTGTGGTATCCATGCTTAAACATCTACAGAAGCTAATGAATGATGTTTACAACTCGAATTCATCCATTATGGCACTTAAGAAACTGTAATTT
>JBBMKF010000112.1:5037032-5047801 GCA_037834155.1 Curcuma caesia
CATGTCTGAATATTTAAAAGTATTTCATTAGTCGGTAAAGATTTTTTTATATAAAAGTATTTTATATAAAAAATAATTATAATCAGGAAAATGTTTTTTTTAAATCAAGATATCTAACTGAGGAAGTAAATCGAAAAATTACAGTTGAACATGATAAAAAAAGATATTATTTCAATGTCGTAACCAACTTAATTATGCCCCAAGAGCTTAATCAAAATGTCTCATCCTCACTTAAAATGAATATCATTCTCATTATTACCCTTCATTATTATCCTGTATATATGTCGTCTAAATCTGGAATAAATCAAGTGTGTTATAATAATTACAAAATTTAACAATTACATATGTTATAACAATTAGGATAACATAATTACTAGTCCCCAGGGCAATAGTGCAACGGTAGGATATTTGGGTTGTGACTTAGGGATCCGTGGTTTGATCCCCAACTATGGTGTATTTGCAAGAATTTTTTTCCAAAAGGGTAAATCGAACTGCCGTATCGGCCCGGCCATCCCAGGGATTGAGTCCATGAGACTGACGGGATTTATCATTTTTTTTAGGATAACATAATTACTATAATTATAATAATTGTAACAGTTACATAGTAGTTATAAAATTGTAACGGCTACAAATAATATGAAAAATAATCTGAAATAAAAATGATTAAAATTCTTCGAAACCTTCAAAAAAAAATTTAAATAGTATTTTTTGAGTCTAAGATAGAGTTATATGGTTGCACTAAATAATAAATATAGATCTCTAAACGAATTTCAATTTGATATATTATGTATTTCATAGTTCAACCTAAAATAAAAGTTATGACTTCTTAAACTTTATTTAACATTCATAGTTACAACAACAATAGTTTTGTAATTACTAAAACTGTGCAATATTTATGATTTGATAATTGCTGCAGTACGCTCTATTCAAAATTTAGATAAGGAATATAAAAGAGAAATAATAATAAGAATAATATAGTGAAAAATAATTGAATAATTATATATAAGAGTGAAATGTCCTTTTAATAAAAAAATTAAAATGAAACGAGAAAGATGTCATTTTACTTTTTACCTTAAAAAATTACCAAGTTAAATTTATATATTTTTATATATTATAACATCTATTTTATCCATTTTAGGACGATTAAAAAAATAAAACACGACACATCTTTTTATTTTTTAAAAGAATAATAGTTTTTAATGATTCAAATAATCAAGGATACCGTATCACAGTAAAAATAATTTTAATAAAATTTAAATAATTTTAATCCAGTTAATACTTTTTATATAAAATTATTTTATATATTAATATTCTTTTACCAAATCAAATTATTATTTTTACACATTATAATAGTCGTATCTACTACAACAATATTGAAATAAAAATATATTCAATATGAAAAATATAGTGATAAAAACACTCTAATATTTTGATATCTAAAAAATAAATTTCAAATATACGAAAAAGATCAATGGCATGAAGTGAAAATTAGTTGATCATCTCCAAGAACAACATACAAAGTATGAGAAACAAGTATATGTACAATAATCCTATATCACACCTTTCTCACCCCATCTAGTGTTCTTTTCCCCTCTATTTTTGCAGATCATGTTGCTTCCTCATCGCCATGTCGAACGGAAATGAGTAAACAAATTCATGATGTCGGCCACCTTCAGCCCGTGCTTTGAGTCTCAGTCGATCGATCAACAGTAACAGTTTTGGAACTGATTGGCTTCTTGAATTGGACCAGTATCATGGTCATGTTGTCGCATCCTTCGCCTAGTGTTGTTGGTGCCAAGCACCGATCGAGAACTCTCTCGCACACGACTGAAAGAGGTGTTTCCTGCAATCGAGTTCGCGAAAAGATTCGTTAACAATAGGACTCGTAAAGAGCTCAAGGCGCACAGACATACATAGTTTCGATATTCACCTTGTTGATATGCTCGTGTACGAAATCGACCAGCTGCTGGCTCGACATACAATCCCTGGTAACAACACAATCATCAAACTGTTGAAGCATCTTGGCGGGAAAAGAAAACTATACAGATTTCAAATTCTGTCAGCTTATCTAGTGAACAATGGCAACAAACATATCGCGAAACTTCAAATGAAGAACACAATAGCAGAGTAACAATTGGATATAACGATCGATTGGAGATAGTATTTAGAGGCCGTACCAAATTCCATCGCATGCTACAACGATGAAATCATCGTCATCGCAAAGCTCCACCTGTGAAATTAACAGATCACATCAAGCTCAAGCATGTAACTAAACAAGGTTACACAAGGCAACTTCAAGTTTTCGAGTATCAAACTCGATCGATACCGAGTGCATTGAGTTACAGAAACTTGCTAGAGCATTTAGCACTTACGATGTTTACATCGGGGTTCGCGGTTACTATTTGTTTTTCAGCAGGCAAAAACTTGTTCTGTTTGAATTCCATGTCTCCTACAGCAATAATAAAAGTTAAGTTTGACGAAATTGAAGAAGATCATCCCATAATTTTTCTTCACAGTACTGTAACTCACCGATTGCTCTCGCAAGGTTCAAGCTTCCATTTATTCGACCGCCATGAATAAACCCCCCTGCCCTGAGAATTCTCTCTCTCTCAACCTCAAGTTCTGGTTTATGATCTCTTGACAGATTGTATGCCTGAAATATCGAAAACAAGTATCATGAACAACACTATTCGCGGAATAAAGATTGAGCTAAGGCTCACACCTGGCCCTTCCTAGAGATCACACAGCGTGAGTCTCCAGCATTTGCGACGACAAGTTGGTTGTCGCGTACGATTGCTACACAAGCTGTGCATCCAGAAGTTGGCCCAGAGAAGTCAGCATGGGGGCCCTGATCAGGCAAAGTTCGAGTAAAAATACTTGCAACAAAGGGGGGGAATGGATTGTATCGAAATTCAAGTATAAGCAGCTCACTCGTCTTATTTACGATATGCAAGTAGAATACTTGAATGTTCTAAGGTGATCCGATCCTATTTGTGATTATGGAGATCGAAATCAACATGACTTGTCCAATGTTTGCCTTTTTCACAGAAACATGTTATTACCTCTTCAGCAGCCCAGTCATCTGTATTGTTGTTTGAATCACTGCCCCTCGGAGACCAAATAAGGCCTTCTATCATGCCAGTAAATTTGTTTATCTTGTCGCCGAGAATGGCAAGTTCTCTCCACCCTCTCTGTCCTTGCATCATGCCATCCATCCTGATGTAATAATAATATGCATAACCTTTCGACCGTCTTATGGAAATCGATTCCTTTCTTGAAGATAATAATGCATTAAGTAATTGATGAATGGTAGTGTATCTCCAAACAGAAGTTAAGTTACCTCAAGAATGATTTTTGAATGGAAGTACCGATATCTCCACTTGAATAGGCTTCATTCTTGAGAACCTGTGTGTGCAGATACTTTGCACAAAACTTAGCAACTACTTTCCCTGAAACACCAAAGCAGATACCGACCCGAAAATGGTAAAATGATTTATTGACATTAGTTAATCAAGATAAAATAATAAGGCAACCCAAATCATAAAGCCTCATAAAACAAAGGCATTTCATAAGTTTACTTCATAGGCAACCGATATAGATTTTTTACTTTTCTGATTATCATCCCAATCACAAAACTTTCAATCTCCATTCAGACTATGTATCAACTCTTACATCTCGACAAATCTCAAGAGCAAGACGTCAACTCACAACACCAAGAATGCAAAGGTCTAGTGCATATGACCCTATGGTAGCTATCAATAATGAAGAATCTCTCATATGACAATAATGCCAGGATAGAAGATAAAATGTGATGGTGCAAACACAACGATGCAATTTCAAATCATCGATTGTTAAGACTTTCCCTATGCAACCTGTGATGGTGATCATGGAGCCAGACAATTGCATTAACAAAACTATGTTTTAGAATGGCTAGTTAAGGAAAGAGTCGACAATGTGACTCTTCCTACACCAATAACAAATAAGGTCAAAAGATTTTAGGATGCTTGTACGTCTCTTATGGAGATCCAGTTGCACACCCAAACACAATGCTAGTTATAGTAAGTGAATATGCTGTGACAACCTAGTTAACTTAAATGGACAGAGAGATTTGCAACTAGGAATGTTGCACGACACCATAGAATGCATTGACGTTGAAGATATGGAAACTATCTTATCTACAACTCTTATATGATATGTTCTTACTTTTTTAGCCAATCTTGACATGGTAGCATGCGTATTTAAAAGGTCAACTTGATGTTTGGGCCAACGGATCTCTGCTTGGCCTCTAACTGATAGTCTAAATATTGATATCCACCAGATGAAGTTCAAGAGTCAATTTTCAGTTTCTTGCAGCAATAGAGAAAATGGACAGCAAAAATGATAGAATTTAACAAGTATATGACTTGAATCATCACCAATTGTTCACCGTGACCAAGCTTTGTTAGTTCCACCTACTTGAGATGGCTATGTCAATTTTATCTCTTCATGGTACTCCCAAGGAAGGATATTTTGCTAGAAAATTTGAAACCTCTTATATCACTTTAATTATGTTAACTAGAATTTTCTAAAAGAAAATAAGAAGAGACGAGAATAAGCTAGAAAATGCAAATTAAGCTATTGGAAGACAACTCGAACTTACCACCGTGACCATCATAAACCCCAAAGAATGATGTGCAGTCATCAAGATCAGGCAATGCAGCATGCTGCAGATAGAAAAAATAATGACAAATTTGAAATAAAATCCCTACTATATCATATGAAGGAAAAAAGAGAAAATGAAGATACTGAAAAATGAACAAATTTTAGTCTTTGTATTTTAGTTCTACGACAGATACAGAGGTAACTCTTTGAGAAATTCATTGATTTTTAGGGGGATACATGCTACTTTTTCGTCAAACTAGTAAAACGGTGTCAATAGGATGCCCAAGGAATGGGAGTTTGTGAGGTAAGAGAGCAAACAGCCTACACAAAACCTTTCTCAGCTTAACCTTTTCGTGTTTGTGGTACACTCTTCTATTAGCAAAATGGAGACTGACTGAAACTTGAGAATACCAAACCAAGTATTCTATTTAGTTTAGTGCTATCACCATTATTATGTACCGGTACTACTTGCTAACCAACAGAGCTCTCGTTGCTTGAAAATGAATATGTTTTCTCCAGTAAACAGGATGTAGGTCCCTTGGCCACTTGGTATTACTAAAGAATTTGTGTGGACTGAATCATTCTTTTAAACCATATATGAACCAAAACTGACAAAAATTAACCTCTTAAGCAACCTTAAATTGGAGGAAAGTGTAATCCGGTCTTATTATCAGTTTTCTACATGCCACTAGGTTTATCTGTCCTTTGTCTCACCTTTTCTCATATGCATAACAATAACAAGGATATGTAACAAATTAAATTTCTGTAAAATGACCATGAGTATCTCGCTAACACAAAATTGAAAATTTTACTCATCTGTTCTTTAACTACTGCTTCTACCCCAAAACAAAGGGGGAAAAAGGATCATCAGGCTCTCCGGCAGTTTATTATTATGAACCAAACTTTGCAAATTTCCATCAAGAGAAATCATTCAAAGTTTCCATCATAACTGACAAACTGCATGCAGTAGAAACTAGAAAGAGGACACTTTCGTTTGCTTGAAACCAGTATTTCATGAGATGATAAGTAGCAAACTCATGCAATAAGTAATTATATGATTATGTGTTGAAACTTCAACTTAGTATTGCTTTATCTGATAAAAAGAGAATGGAATTGATTGACACCGTAATCTACATTTCCTTTGTTGCCACTTAGTGATGCCCTCTGTTACTTGGACTCTCCATCTTATGCTCTCACTATCCATGTTTGCCATCAACACTCAGAAATCGACACTCTGAGTGGGCATTTGATATGCCTATTGACCACAAGTAAAAAACATTTAAAAATAACCATGAGGACACTTGATCCACACCTGGAGAGATGGAGAAAAGAGAAGTAGCAGTATATCTGTGTCTGAATCCGAGAATAGTAGGCGCTAGCCATCTATGTTATATGATCGAACATTGTGGCATCGATCCATTTTTTCTCTTACTGATAAATTCAGTGCAGATAACATTTGTTTCTCGTCTGATCCACTTCCAATTAATGAATGCCTCATGAGGAACAGTAGTGCTAGAGAATATATATATATACCAATTAATGTAGTGCTGTTGGTTGTAAGGGCACATATCTGCACTGAATTCTTTCCAACCGTAAGTCTAAGAAGGATAAAAGTATAGATATTCTGAATGAAAAAAAAGTACGCTATTGTAACAATAGCTGGCCTCTAAGAGTTAGGAAAAGCACAGCTTGACAATGATGATGATTTTGGTTAAGAATCATGAGAATTAAAATAAAGACAAAATACTAACTAACTTACAGCATCTTCCATGGTTGCACGCCATCCTTGCATTGATGAGAGCCCAAACCTGAGTCTATGATTTTCACCATCTTCAGAAAACTTATCTGTCTTTGGAGTGCTGAGATATATGCCCATATCTGTTTCAAGAAGAACTAACATAGAATCAGGCTTTAAAAGCAAAAAGGAAGCGATTTAAAATGTAATGATGGTGCTAACATGAACTCAAATTCAAGTTTCTCTCAGAAAGTGAGTTCAGAAACTGCAGTGGTGAAGGTAACATGCAAATGATATAAATCAGAGGATTTCGTCATCCTTCATGAAACCAATGAGATTATAAAAGATGCAGTTCCATATAAGTAACAAGTACTATATTTTTGAATTTATTCCATTTCCTTTCTTGTGCTTTGAATTTTTGAAGATGTATCAACATCAATTACTATGAACTGTAAGATCAGGAACATAAAAACTTGCAGCTTTAAAGAAAGATGGGTTCATTCAACATGAACAAAGTATACCGAAATATTGTTGGTACAAGATATAGAAAGTAACTCATAGAAGACACATTGAGATTGAAAAGTAATATTTGAAAATAGAAAACCTTATTTCTGGATACACAATCAGGTTTAGCCACCGAAGGAAACTATAAAGTCTAGCAATTACACTGATTTCAAATCATTACCATATTTCATATTGGGCTTTCTTTGACAAATGCACTTCGAGTTAGAGGTCGTATTGTAGTAAAGTTCATCATACAGAACAACAATAAGCCATGTGTCCTAACTAGTTTAAGGTCGCCTTATGGAATCTTATATTCTTATCTGCTATTGAACTCTATTTTATAGTCGATTCCCACTAGGGAAATCATGTAAATATTCACTTGTTTTACAAACAATTCACACTTGTAAAAATCATTGTGTGATTTTTTTTTCAACACAAGATAAAGTGGGGGAAAATATTGAGGCTTGTGAATAGTATTGTTACTAATAAAAAATAACAGAAATGTTTGTATTTTATTGGTTATTCTATTTCCATAAAGAAAGAGAATAATAGAGTTGAGCAAAGAAGATTATACATACCTGATATTTAGCTTAACAAAGCAGTTGCTAAAAACGCAGGCAATCAAACCATTATACTCATTGCTTCAGGAACAACAACACATCTTCCAACCTACAACATGTAAAAACAATGCCTAGAGCATAGAAGGCTAAAACTATTTGTCCTACAAAATCACATTATACATAAAAAGGAACAAATAAACTCAGCCACACAAATCTATACAAGTAGAGATGCAAAGATGTTAGATCACGCATATTAAACAACTTTAGGTGTTGATCTACATAACAAATGACATATGGGTGAAAAATACATTAATGACACAATGGGCTAGCTACAGAAGATTTTCATATAAGTGAAACATGTGTTTCATGACTTAAAAAGTGGAAATGAAGAGGGTAGTACTAAGGTTTCCATTTCAATTTAACTGATTTGAGAGACTAGGGTTCATTTATTCACAACTAAAATTGTTGCTTCGTATTTTTTACTTTTCTGCTATTAAAACTCCTACACTGGTAGTCCTTTTTTTTGCTCATGTTAGTAAAAAAGCATCTTCTCATATTGTAAAAACATATGCACCATAAACTCATGTCTATCTATAGTTGTGCAAACTTGCAAAGTAAAATGCACGCTTAAATAGGATCATGTTATCAAATATCAGTAAGCCTATATGTATTAGATTAAGAAGCTATGTACATATTCAAAGACGAATAATAAATTCTATAGGTAGACAAGTTGAATTGATTGAAAGTGAAGTTGTAAGGGATTGAGCAAGACCGAAGAAAACTATAATTAACATAATGAGAAGTGATTTAAGAGTTCCAAATATTACTAGCAACTAGCAATACAGTCATGCATCAGTTTCAATGTAGTCCATGTAATCCTTGTGTAGTATGCAATCTTTACTTAACCCAATTGCCTAATGAGCCAAATCACCTATTGGGACCCTCATTGCATATGGTTATTCAATTACATATGAACCTGTTCTTTGAAACAGCGCAAGCAAAATAGGAAAATGTTTTGACGGATTGAGTTTGTACACCCTAAAGTTCAAGTTACTACTTATTTGATCAAAGTATCAAACCAAATAAACACACAAGCACTTATCTGGATTGCTTAGGTGATTCATAACTTTTCCTATTAATAAATTTCTTTGGTTGATTAACATGCATACAATTACATGTCTTATTTTATTAGTAAAGCTTAAATTCATGAATAAAAAATTTTCAAATTGAATCTGAAATTGTTCACCTTGATTACGGTGATATATAATGTATTAAATGAAAACTTATAAATATTTTTATGAATACTAGTTTACTGTCAATCTATACTTTGTCAATAGGGACCCCGTTTTGATGTGCCTATATACCACAGGTGCATTTTGCAGTGACTCAACTGCATATCACTTTCAAAGTTCATTCGCTTAAAAATCTTGCTCTATTGTTTGATCCTATGTATCTATCCCTTCTTCCTCTCCCTTACCTATTACATGGTTTGGTTTCTTTTTCAATCTATTGTTGGGCTCACCTCACTTACCTTGCCTGTTTCTATGTGATCCTTAGACCACAAGTTGCTCCAGCTCCCTCACTAGCTCATGTTGACAAAAAAAGATGATCTATTCGATAAAATTCATTTGTCTAGTTTTACTAGCAAAAGTAGCTTAGTGTTTCTTTCTAGTTCTCTCATCATCCTCCACTTATTACCACTCCTTACATAAGTTTGTTGTCTAACACAATTGATCTTTCTCTTCTCCTCTTACTCTAGCTCATTCTACCTTTTTTTTTTATTCTCCACACCTCTCATCCTCTTCTTCTCCTCCAGCACACTTCTCCTTCTCTCCTCTAATTCTCCTTGTGCTCTCCCTCTTTATTTTGCTACCACAACTTCTCTTCTCCAATATTCTCGCCGGTCCTTTCTTCTTCCTTGTCTTCTCCATGTTATTCTTCTTCCACCACGTCCTTCACTATCCATCTAGCTATGCACTCTGCACACCCTCAGGGCTCAACAAAAGACAATCCGCTGTCACTTTAACACCCTCATGAACTTTGACCACATCTCGAGCAGCAAAGTTTGGCAATTCCAACCTAATTATTTCTCATAGTGATATTGAAGATTTAGCAAATCATAAATGGAGATATGATGACACTACATTAATTGATGGAAATGGAAAACGAAATTTTGAAGGCACTAATTTTATTGTCAGTGCTAGAAGGCACCCTTGAGATTCAACAATAATAGTGATCCCAAAAAAAATAATCTGCAGCGTTATTTGTGTTGCCTTATATCCGCCAAAAGTTCAGCTAAACCTGAATAGGTGTTCTACCACTTAACATCGATCGAAGCCAAAAACAGGCATCCAAGCCAACGAACTGAGCACTGAGAGCGAGGATTAGCAGTAAAAAGTGCGTCTATCCTTCAAAAACCCCAACTTTACGCTAAATACTTCGAGATGGAACCAAAAAATAAGCGAAAAGGTCTAGAATTCGGCGACCAAAGGAGGGAAAACGATGAACGCGCAGCAGGGAAGACTCACCCGGTCCAAGACGGCGGAGGAAGGAAGCCAAAATAGATCCAGAGAGATTATTGTGGCGTAGAGATTCTGATTCAATCGCAGAGGAGGAACAGCGAGCGGCCTTTGGAGCGCTGTAAAGATCCCTTTTTTTATTAATTCCTTCTTTTTTATTCTCTCAATTATCATCAAAGTTTCATATGGACCCTTCAACTTTCTCCGCGTCACGACGAGCGTACCAGAAATGTCCTTGAATTTACGTGAAATATCACAAACTGTTCTTGATACTCCATTCATTTTCTGGTTCATATATATCAAAAAAGGAAAGCAAATTCATACTTTTGACTCCGAAATCCATAAAGTCAACGATAGAAAAGTAAATCCTAAGATCTTTGTCACGTTGAACAATTGTGTTTTAATTGTATTATTACTGATTATAAATTTTTAGGAGATTTCATGATAAAGTTGCATCCCAAGATAAAATTATCAAAATCTAGCGTACAATTCAAATGGAGACGGAGTCAGCGGCCGCATTGCTTAGATTACGTCAAGGAATCTACGCGGGGACCCGCAGAGGAAGCTGAGATGGGACGTGGCACCTATAGATTTTGTCCAAATATTGGTTGGATCCTTGCAGATGAGCACATACGTTACTCAAAAGTTAATCAATTTCCTAATTACAGATGGAGTTGAAATAAGAACAAAGCATCATAATTTGAACAAGTAACTCATGATTTAATCCATTATAGTTTAGTTAGACATGTCAAGTTGCTTCCATATGGCAACTAAATTTTTCTTTAGATCAAGAGGATTTAGCAAAAGGAT
>JBBMKF010000112.1:5109789-5126965 GCA_037834155.1 Curcuma caesia
CAGATAGCAATTACCTGATAAATAAGACTGAAATTCAAATATCAATCGATTACCAAATTAATTGATTTGGATTTTTGCTGTGTTCTTGTTCTTCTTTCAGTTTGGCGGCGCTTTGCTGTTGCTGTCTTTTGGACGCATGCTTCTGAGGACGCTGGTTTCTCTCCCTGCGAGAAACATTTAAGTATCATTTCTGTATGTTAATTTACGTTTTTACTCCTGCTTGTATCTAAAAATATGTGGCCTTTATGAATTGTTAAGTTGGGTGATTGATCATTCTAACTCTGAAATTTTATTTTAAGATTTCAAAATCGAAAATGGTTGCAATATGTGTGAATTTTCCTTTTCAAAAAAAAAATAAAAAGAAAGAAAAAGATGCTAGTTCTTGGCGTTAGAATACTGTAATGTAATGGCAGTCACGGGAACAGATTTCATTCTCTCGTTCTCAACACGCTAAATGTAACGTAAGCTATTTGTTCTCGGTTGGATTCCCTCGTTTTCTTTCCATCCAGTTAAGACTATTAGATTGCCGCGTTTGAGTGTTAATAATAATTAAAAAAAAAAAAACGTCACATTTCCATCGGTTCCTAAAATAACACAGCTACTCTCAAATATATTGTTCGACATTATTATCTTTCATCATACTCATTAGGCATATTGTAACAGCTAATCGTATCAAATATTATAACAGTTATTTTATAACTATTACAATGCATATTTAACTGTTCAAAAATATTCACATTATAACATCTATAATTTCGTAATTGTTACAATACAGATTTAATTTGTTTATCTAACATTCATATTATAACAGATGTTATAACAGTTATAATTTTATCATTATTATAATGCAAATTCGACTTATTCATCTAACATTCATATTGTAATAGCTACGAAATCGTAATTTCTATAACTTAGATTTGCTCTATTAAACAACATTTACATTATAATAACTACGAAATTATAATTATTACAACATGCTCGACCAATTCAAGATTTAATGTATGTGGCAAGAAAATAGTATACTTGAAGGCAGCTATATCATTTTACAAAGGGCTAATGGAATGAGACGTGCTTTTGATAAAAAAATCAAAAAGAGATGCTCATACAATGATTCCAAAAACTAAGGGCGTTTTATTTTTACCCAATAATAATTGCTGCAAAAATTTAGACTAAGAACTGCACTACACTAAAAACTAAATTTCATGCAAATTAAGGGGTTTTTTTAACTAGATTCTGTAAATAAAACAGTTATTGAGCGATTCATCAGTTGCCTATTCCCGATTTAACCAGCCAGTCTACTCTGGTTTTACAAACACTGTATGATAGATTTTATCGAAAAGAACCATGCCCCTTAATTTATGTTTTACTGGAGTTGAAGAAAACGTCTGATAAAGGAAATAGGAATAGTACCTGAATTATATTTGATGATTTACTAATACATCCCTATCGATCGAAGGTGAATTACCTGAGAGGCATTTGTAACTTCTTCATGTAGCATTTTGATCCACGCGAAATATTAATGCTTTTCTTCCTTTCTGATGGAATCGACTCAATAGAACACTCTGTGAACCCACGTCTCACAAACCTGCAACATGTGTCAATGAAGATCATCAAAACTCAAGCCACCATAAGCATTAGGTTTTCGAAAATATAGCAATTGTATCAGGATGAGAGGTGCTAGAGCTTTGGTTTGAAATATTTGAATTTGTGAAAAACAAAACAGCAGCTACTACAGTTAATTTAAGATCATTACAGGATCATAAAAGCAGAACATCAGCTACTACAGTTCTACATGTGTGCCGCAAAAGCCGTGTGCATTGCTGGAGGCTTACAAAAGTGTTTGTAGTATCATCAGTTTATCGAACATACCAGTCTGCAGCACGAGTTGTAAGAAGAAAAAGTTTGTCTAATCCAAGTGATAATGCCTTCTTCTCAATGAAGTCTGCATGACCATGAAAAGCAGAGATTTTAAGGTCATAATATCGTGAGCAATAGAGATCTTCAACAAATTCACAGTAAAGGTTTAATAAAACTTGTCCACATACACAGCAAATTCCTGTATAACCCATCAACCCATGCCTCTCAAAATCACAAGAACATTACTGCTGTAATTAATGATAATATCTTCATTTCATCCCATCCAAAATCATATTATGTAGAAAAGGTTGGGATTGTGGATAGTTTTTGGTTATAACTTTTTATTTGACTTGTGAAGTTGGATAATTTTTGGTTAACATGAAAATTATGAAGTGAAGTTGGATCAGTACATGCTTTGCTTTCACCAAATGTCCAGTAGACCATGATCTCATGAATGACATAAGGATTATGGAGACTAACTAATACTATGAATTTGCCCTTTTTCCTTTTCTTGGGCAACAATGACACAGATCCTAGAAGATTTTAAAAAAAAAACTAGACATCCCCATTACAGATCAACTCTGTTGCAGAAGCCTTCCTGAGCAATCCAGAAAGAGACAGGATGCATATCGAAAGGCTGAACAGGTAAGAAGAAATGGGGTATCCTTGATGAAGACCATTATAGTGCCTATGCACCTTCCTAGAACTCTGTTTAAGAAAACTTCTGAACTAATAGTATTCACTAGATATTTTATCCAAAGGATCCATTTGGATAGAAATCCTTTACATTTATTCATGTTTGCAGAAGCTATTCGTCAATTAAGCTTGATCAATAATTCATCCTCTCCAGGACTCTTTCATGGGTGAATAGGTTCTTGCACTATCATAAACAATCTTGCGTGGACTCGCCTTTAGCCCTTTTGAACGCATGAGTATCAGAAGCAAGTTGGTGCTTGAAGGCATTCAGACGTTTGGTAAGCAGCTTTGAAATGATCTCAACATGCTGTTTTTTCTACTTAAGAAATCAAAGAGATGAGTGTCATATTAGACAGAGGTAAAGAGCTGTGGTCGAATTCCTCGATCAAATTCATAAGGATCCTGTAATGACCAAGCGCCAAGAACTGCATTATCCAACCATTTGGGCTTGGTAATCCTAGTAAATGAGTAGGTTAGCCGACAGTGCTTGCATAATTTCTCCTTAAAGATTAGCCATATTTGATGGGTTGTAACTAATCCTAACTTCTTAAAGTTACAAACACATAATATGGCAAGAATATATATTCCTTTTCCACAGTCCCCTATTGTTCTTTAAATTTTTTAAAAGCCTAACTCCAATCATTGGATTAATATTTTTTGCAAGATCATCGCATATAAAATGAAGATTAATATGGTAGTAAAGATAGAAGTTGATACCTAATAACTTGTCTCCTTTTCCTTGACCACGGCACTCTGGAGAGACTGCAATAGCAGCAATTTCTCCATAGTTATCTTCAAAAAAAGGGATAAGGGCAGCACATGCAATAACTGAACCATCTCTTTCAACTACTATAAACGAACCCAATTGCTTGAGAAGCTGAAGATGACAATAATGTTTAAAACACCATAACTTTATATGTAAGTGTATCAGATGTCAAGTATGAAAGAAGAAAAAAGATAACTAACTTGGAGACTTTAACATAACTGACATTCAAGGAAAAAGAGAAGTAAACCTCTTCAATATTTCTATGGATAAGTACACCAGAGTCTTCCAAAGGCTGAATAACTTTTCTAATGCCAGGAAGATCTCCAGTTCTAGCTGATCGTGTTCCCTCATAAATATCACTGAAGTACATAGTTCATCAGAATAAAAGGTTGATTAGTATCCAATCTGGAAAACAAACTGTTCTATCGATCCACCTAACCAAGAAAAGAAATTTTCAGATGGTTAAGAAAACATTTCACTTGTGTAAATTCTCTCACACAGAATTTCACTACAAAAAATTATCAAGAAATAGAAGAGGCACATGTATGAAAGAAATTTAAATATATAACCAACTCTTTTTATGGTAGTTTGCAGTTTCTTGCAAATATCATGACACATGATTCCATCTAGTCAAAGTTCTTTATTGAAACAAACAAATAATTGTCTTATTTACTTATCAACATGATAATCCAAATGAGTGTCACAGAAAGCTATTTGCAGGGTAAATACACACCTAGCCACCATTGTCCCCACTCCATCCCTTGTAAATAATTCTAGCAGCAAGGCCCCAATAAGAGTACCATCTATTATGTGGACTCTCTGAACTCCTCCCTACAAATACAATTCATTTGCTTGAATACTAAATTATAAGAGAATCTCATTCAATGAATCTTACTATCTCAAAGTTCCTTCCATCAAAAACAATCCAAAGGAAGAGTTTTAGTAACTGGCATGGACTGCACAAAAATGCAGGTAGATACACAATTACCACTATGCTGACTCTAAGTACCACATGTTTCTTTTAAGAAGACAGTAAAGAAGCATATATGGTTATAGGTGCAGAAGATGAGAAAATCTATTTCATTATTTTATAGGATCGTTCAGTATATATTAATAATGTTGGTATCAAGCACAGCTAGGTGCATCTTCTGCCAGTGCTATGCAAAGGCAATGCATGATGCAGCTGGGCCAGGCCTAGTAGTCCAAGCTGAGCCCTTCTTTAAGGGCAGCAACATGTGCTATGCTTTGGAGATATAACAGCTGCTGAGAACTTGAATTTGTAGGATAGTTTGACAAGAAAAATATTGAGGTGAAGAGAGCAGCAAAATGGTGTGCCCATTTCCTTTTGAGAGTTTCTAACCACCAAAAACAACAAGAAGACTTAGCTCATACTTTGAGGTGCTATTGTGGTGGAGAGTATCATGGCATGAAATTGATCGATTTAGGTACTGTCTTCAACATTGGAGACAAGATTTGGCTTACATTGTGGTATTCCATTGTTCTTGCAACCTATGCCATGGTATACTCAAATTTACTCTAGCTGTGGTTGTGGGTAAATTTGAAAGAAAAACATTTGTGTGCTATCATTTTTGGTGATTAGTAGATTCCGCTTCCTGTGGTTGTTTACCCTTGTTATCCTTGATGTGTTGTATCTGCTGATGCATGCTTAGTTTTCTTGATTCATCACAATTCCGTGTTATTTCTTCCATTGCAAATTGTGCTACAATGCTTAATTGAGGCAGCGAGGGTTCTAGACATAACAGATATTTCTCTAAAATCTGATGGGTGACAAAGACTTATACATCCTATGAAAGATAAAGTGAGAACAGGAGCATTTGTCTTACTCTGCACACGTATGCTGCAGCAGCCAACTCAGAGAGATAACCACTTAACCTGCCAAGCCGTTCTTCACCCCCAATAGCAAATCCCTGTTTTGCAGACCACAGACCATTTCCATTGTCAAACCCAACACCATTATGAAATGCTACATTACACCCTCCACTGTATGATTTTTCATTCTGCGAGATGTTGCTATCTTGATGAGAATCAATATACCATGGAGAATTGGATTCTTCAGTTACAGCCTGAACATAATTTGCAGCTATTTCACTTTGCATAGCATGTTTCCTGATCAACATATCTGCATCTTCAAGGGTCATAAAACGAATAAGACGGTCCTGTTCATCTTCAATCTTGCCATCCGTAATACAGATAAGTTTGACAGCGTTAATAGCTAAAGCACAAGCTGTAGCAACTTCATAACTGCTGCAAAATCAAACAAGTTGGTTCCTCAATGGTATCAAAGAAAGCCTAATTAATTTTCTACACGCACACACACAATGAGCAAATTAATTATTTGATACATATGATATGCTAAATGCTGCAATTGGGTACATAATCCATTTTTTTACAATCAATACACGTATGCACACATATTATGTTCCAAATCTCTTACCACAACTCTTTCTCTCTTGCTCTCTCTCCTCACCATTCTTCCTCGGAGGCAATTATAGCCTCTCCCTCTCCCCTTTCTTCCTGGCATCGGTGCTGAAGCAAGGCATGACCAATTCCTCCTCTGTCTCTCTCTCTTTGATTCCCTCTTTCTTCCTCCCCCCTATTTCCCCCTAGATCATTGATGTTGCCCCAAGGCTGAGGCATCTCTCTCTCTTTCCAACTAGGCTACCTTACGAAGGATCACATATGACGATAACAATAGGAAGGAAAATGAAGGCGAAGAGAGAGAGAGAGAATTTTGAAAAATAATTCAAACTTTTTAATTAAAAAAATGCTGTTTAAAAATCATATGAATCCATGTGTCATTCAGAATTTCAGTGAACCAGTTACTACGTATGCAACAGATGGATTCTGAAAGTGTGTATAAGCTAAGCTAGAAAAGGAATATATTTGCTTGAACTAGGAAATGCAAATAAAAAAATCTTTTCAAGAAAAATAAATTTTGGCATACTTGCAATTCAAAACTTCTCCTGCACTAGAGTAGCCCAGATTGCTTACTATAACTATACATTCCTTGTCAAGCCATTCTTGTATGCGTCGAACATCAATCCTTTTCACTTCACCAGTTGACCCAAAGTCAATGCCACCAACTACTCCTCTTCTCTGCAACATGAGATGGAAAGTAAGTTATATAACATCGCCAAAGAGAAATGAGATAAAGGATTATCACTAGAGAAAAAGGAAAAGTGTCAAAAATATGAGTAATTGAGCTTCAAAACCTTCTTTCTAGGAAAAGAGAAGAGAGAAACAGAACAAAATGTAATAAGAAATTGGAACTAAAGCACACAGGCAACCAAACTGATTTGTTTTTAATTATTATGCAGAAATTACAGCATAAATAAACCGGTGCTGCATGGAGCCTGGAGGCGCTAACATTATCTACATAACAGACATAATATTGGCAAAATGCATCACTGAAACAAATCAAATGAATAACAAGATTCCACGAGAAATTACCGTTACCACAGTGTGAATTTTGATGAATGATTATGATGAAAAAGAAGAATATAGAACATAAGAGAATTGGAGGAATCTTGAGAAATCAAGAAAAAAAATCCCTACCAACTTTAACAGTGCATGTTTCTTACATAAAAACAAGCATCAATCAGGAAAACCTTAAAGGCAGAAGGTTTTACAAACAATGTGTTGAAAAGATACTCAAGGACCCAAAACAGGAACAAAAGGAGGAACGAGTATCTCAAACCATGGCCCTCTCCAAGTCATCTGAATTTAGTAGCTTGTTATTGAAGGATAGACAATGAAATTCTGTTTTCTGATAGACAATTCCATTTTTTGAGTAAAAGTAGTTAGATACCAATAAAGACCAAATGTTATGGGTCATGGTATTGAGACATTTAGCCATTTGATGGTTGTTCCTTAACCCTGGAACTTTAACACAACTTCAGAACTCATAATATGCAAAATGCCAAGTGCAAAAATTGACTAGTCAACCTTCAAAGTATGAAACTTCTTTTTTATTCATTTTCTTTCCATATCAAGATAAGATCTCCCCAAGATTCGTCGATTAATGAAATTGGTCCTACCAATGCTACTCATATTGTGATTATGAAAAAAAAAAGAGTCAAAATTTCCTTGCAAAAATAATCATATATGTCTCGAATGAAGCAATTTACAAGTTTAGACCTAGTACATTCCTGTACACTATTTTTTCAAAGCAATTTGGCACACCATTTTCTGTTCATTTTGCGGCATCAAGGTTTGGGTGAATGCTAATGTGTCATTTTAAATCCAAATAAAGTAACTGAAATTGTGGCAGTTCAGCATCCAGATTTATGGGTTGACTTCCTCAACTTTGAGAACTTGTAATCCACAAGTCTACTTAAGGATATTGCTTAAAGTAACAAGCCACTTATTGGAAGAAGAGTACTATATCTCATTCAAATTAAGCTTTTCTGCAGCTTTCAATGAATTTACAAGCAGAGTTGCATGTTCCTGTTTTTCCAGCCTTATTAGTTACCAGTTCACTCTCACAGCAGTAACCTTCCTATCATACAAAGTAAAAAAGAAAGACCTTTATGCTATCTTATAAATGATTTGCTGTTCTGTTTGCACACAAAATAAGATTAACGGAGAAGAAAACAAATCAGATAAAGTTTTTTTTCGTCTCCAGTTCTGGATAAACGCATAGGAGGTTACGAAGTGTTTGCCTATTTCACAATTGCATCAAAAATTACCTTAGCTGCAAGGAAGTTACCGCTTGTCACACTGACCCCAAGTTCATGCCAATGGTGACTACCACCATGTCTACGAAGACTTAGTATGGGTGGTCCAGGAGAAAGCTTTGATTCTATAGCCAGACAAATCCTTCCAGCCACTTCCATTGCAGCCTCTAGTGATTTAGAATCGGTGATTCGAAAGCGACCAACATACTTGCCCTGACTTCCTGAAAAAGAAAGGCAAAATTTACATGGCCTAAAGTCTTATGTTAAAATACATATACGAAAACTTAAGTTGTTCAAGCATTACATGTATTGAATTAGTAAACTGAGGAATCAGTATGCAAAAAAGATGCATGCACAATTCTATCTATACTAATATTCATGTGAATCTGAGTTACGATTGGTCGCTAATCCTGAAGCCCTTTGGCAGATCAGTATAAGTTAGAAAAAAAGTTCCTTATAGTTATAAGTCTCTCTTCTGTTTGGAGCTTGCTTCTTTTGGATAGATGTTCATCCTTATCCTATGGAATTATTTTTTGTAAGATTGAGTTGCATCAACCATAAGTGTAATGCAGTGAAGGTGAAACAAACAACAAAGGCCCAGAACAATAACTTGAAATAACATGATATTGCCATAAAGAATAGTAAAACAAAAGGGTTACTCTTACAAGTGATATGATCTTTCCTCAGGACAGATTAGACTTAACAAACTAAGCCATAAAGAAAAAAAAAGCACCAAAAGAAAGTAGATAAGGGGAAGGGTCCAAATTAGTCAGGAATAAATTACTTAGAAAAATATAAGAAAAATTTCCCTTCAGAACTTGCAAGGAGGAAAGAGCATAATATACACTAAAACCAAAGAAATTTTAGATAATAACAGAAGGCACTAATGATAAAAAATATATAAAAAAAATATAACACCTTTTTCTTCCAACAGCTTGTCAATAAGAACATGGGTTCCGGGCACAATTACAAATCGTATCCCAAGACCATGAAGGAGAGAAATGTCCTGCCATAGTTGCATTACTTGCTGATTTATTGATTACAAACAGGGAGAGATTTACATGTAAGCAACAGGAAGCACTAAATGGTACTAAATACTAAGCATAACAAGTGTTCTTGAGAATCTATTACAAAGGACCACGTAATCCAACCTTATAGAATTGGTGCCTTATTGTTGTTAGCCATATAAAAAAAAATTTAGATAGTTATGTTATCTATCAAGAAATATGACTAGATGATGATAGATCATTCAGTATTTGTATCAAACTAAAAACATCCTACGTAGTTCAAAATTCAGTTCACTCTAAGCATCCATCCAGGCACTGATCCAGTAGCATATTGTAACTCGGTCTCTATCTAATGTAACTAAATTGATTTAAAAGACCAATAGACTCCTAAGATATATCTTGATATCGAGTTTGATTGCAGGGCAAAATCGGTACAAAGACCCCCAAAAGAGTAGGACTTACAGCTTGTTGTGTTGAATAAATGCCTAAATTTAACGATAGAACATTCAAGCTGACATCAGAATAGAACTTGTAGCCAATGAAAAATAAATAAATTAGACAGCAAAGGAATTGAGAGATCTTGAGCAAGTAGTTGGAGATGAGTATAGTGAATTTTAGCACCCATGAAAAGACAAAAAAACAAAAAACTAGAATCCAGCTTTGCAGTCCAATGCTCTAAATGTTCAGGACTGCACAGCTCAAAGACCAGGAAGAAAACACTTATGGACATTGATAAAATTAAATTAGAGAATAAAGGAGTTGGAAGACCAACGAGCAAGGCATGGGAGATGAGAAGGATAGATACTGACTTTTAGCACCCACAGAAAACCCCCAAAAAAAACTAAACTGGAACCATCTATTGTGTCAAATGCTCTAAATGTTCAGGGCTGCACAGCTTAAATACCAAGCAGAAACTGACACATAGCAGTCAATATGTCCAATATATGCCTTTTACTGATGAGGATACTGACACAAAGCAGCAGGCAAGTTTATTGCATGCCTTTTACTGATTAGCAGGTGATTAGAATCAATCAACTTTATATAGAGAGCCCAATTTGTGTGGCTTTCCAGCATTAATCAAGTATGCATTCATTGTACCACCAGTTACAGACCAAGATTCTAAACTATCATGGGAATATCTGTTCAACATAAAAAAGTGCACTTCAATTTTAAATGTGCAAAGGCCAAAATCAATTTCATTGTGTCAAAAGTAAATAGAAAAACTAAGATGACATAGTCCATACCCCAACATTAATTTTATGATGCTTTATTACATGTTTGGAGAAGATTAAGACAAATTATCTACATGCGAGCTGAAGAAGATGAAAGCCACACGTATTTAGTCAACAATTGCAACATTATAACATAGAAGTCAAGACAAATTTGTAAAAAATCTTCGGTCATAATTATTTAATTGTATGTTGAACAGCACACAACACCATCAAAATCAGACCTCAAATAGTTCTATAACTATCCCTCTAGGTAAATATAGTAATTTAAGACAATGCTACCATGATATCATTTCTTAAGTCTTCCAATCATTTGATATCACTGCCTCACCACATTTTCAGTTTAATTGTCATCATCATCTATCTAGTCATGTTTATCCACAATATTTTTGGGTCAGCTGTATTCTATTCAACATGAGCTAAAATAAAAGAAAGACCAATGATCACCCCACATAACACTATCCGGTGAAGGTTAAACAGATTTACAATCCCCAGTAAGTTATTTACAAATTATACTACGTAAGTCGCAATAATTTGGGATTATTGATATGGGTCTTATCATTCCATTACATTATATGCAAGACTATCTTCTTAAAGGCAGTAACATGAATAAGCTTTGAATTAGCCATCCTGAAAGAAACTCAAGATACTATCGCTTTGCCTACCAAAAATAATCGCCATAAACAAATCAGATTGGCTCCTACAAACATCATTTCTCAAGGAAATCGAGAAGATAGAGGAGTATCTTATATATACTATTATTTTAAGAAAGTGGAAATAGTTTTGGTCTAAGACATCAAGGCCAACAAATACCCGAAGAATGCCATCCAAATAAGGACTGTCCACGATCTCCCCAGATATCACCACCACGAACGTACTCCCACTATGCCCCCTTATGTAGGGCCACGCCTGCCGGAAGCACCGAACAAACCGCTCATTGTCCTCCGCGCCAGCGAATCCGCTGGCGGAATGCCGATCGGCGCTGCACCCGAGAGAGACAGCATGCCGGGTACCAGACCGGGGCAAAGAAAACAACGATACCGCCGGAGTCCGAGATAAATTGCAGTTGGGACTCGCAGGCACCGGGGTCCCTCCGGCCGGAATCCCGGATTTCGAGCAAGAAGCCGCCATCGGATGGGTGTGATCTCGGCCCGGGAGGAGGAAAGCAGCGGAATCGATAGAACCCTAGAGAGAGAGAGAAGTGGAAGAGAAATGAGACGCGGCAAAAAGTCGAGTACGAGAATATACCAGGATTTTCGCGCGGTATTAATTTGTTCCTGCCAGCTAACAGCCAGGTTACGTGGCAGTTTATTGGCCGTTCATCTTGTCGTTGTACTAATCATATCACACTCGTCGTTATCTTTAATAACGCCGTAAATGACAGAGACGTTGGATTTTATAAGAACTCGTTAACGTTAGGATTAATTAAATAAATACTTCTATATAATTTTTTATTTTTTATTTTGTAATATTAAGATATCATGATGGAATAAGACAGATTTTATCTTTTATTAAAATAAATAAAAAGATAAATGATTGAGTTTAAATTTAATATATATATATATATATATTTGAATTTGATCCAAAATTAAAAATATAAATAATTTTGATTCGAATTTAATTTAATTTTTTAAATTTTAAATTTTAATTCAATGAAACTTAAATTATAATTTAAAATAATTTAAATTTGAATTTGATTTGTGAATCTTAACTTCAATATATATATTTAAATTAAAATTATATAAAAATAAATAAAATTCTATTTGGGTTCCATGATGAAGAATTTGATAATGTTGACTAAGAAGTAATATTTTTATAGCTGTCTACAAAAATTAGAAACAGGTTTATTCTTATAAAATATTTATAAATAATATGTAAAATTAAATTTATGAACTATATTTAACAAAACTCCTACTAAACTTGTAAATAAAAAAAAACAAAACAAATAAAAAAACTTATAATACCAAACGGATAAATTTAAAATTTCCAAATAAACTAATAATATCCGAGTTTGATAATATTTAAATAAATTAAATTTTAATAGTTTAAATTTGATTTAGTTTGATTCTATTATTTTAATAAAAAAATTTTTTTTTATAATATAGGTATTACTCTTAGAATCTGATTAATATTTTAAGATGATCAATTCAATCATAGAGAAATTTCTTATTGATCATCAGAATAAATCAAGCAATATAAATGAGTTCGGGTGGACGGTCCAACATTACAAATTTTTCAAAATGTAATGTGCCCCCGAGTGAGATTTAAATCATCCTTGTTTAGGAAATCTGTTAAATCTTTTACCATTGCACTGTAGTCCCAAGGCTACTCTTTTAAATAACTTTGAGCATCATCTTGCTTTATTTATGCCCCTAATAACTGAGTCGAAGTTTTTATCTAATTTATTATTGATACATTGAGCAAAAATAAAAATAACATTTCCTTTTTTCAAAATTATCAAAAAGGGAGCCTCACTTTTTTTTAATCAAAAAGGCGTGCAATTCCTTATAAAATGACACAAATATCCTTTAATCTACTATTTGCTTTTACCATTACATCAAATCAGAGACATATTGTAGCAATTATAAAATCAGATGTGTGTTGACATATAAAAAAGGAGCGCCTTGATATCATTGAAGTTGTTGAATCTAATGAGAGGGCGAAGGAGCGTAACAAGAGAAAAAAAGTTCCTCCACCATGAATGAACGAATTGTCAAAGGAGGGAAGACAACCACAAAAAGTGATAGAAGGAAAGGAGAGGAGTGAGAGAGGAATAGGAGGGGAGGCAGACATAGTAGTGAATTAGGAGCGTAAATGAGTCGAATTCGAATAGTATGCAAATATTGATATTCGAATTTGAGTTTAAAAAATATATATATGGTATTTGAATTTAATTTGAAATTTGAAAATACAAATATTTTTAACTCAAGCTCGATTCGAAATGAAATTTGAACTTAAACTCAATTCAAAATCAAATTCTAACTTGAATTCAATTCGAATTGTTCAAACTTTATTAAAACAAATCGAACTTTAGGCTTAAATTTAAATTCAATTCAAATTATTCAAATCTTACTTATTCAAATCAATGTCACAGTATTGTATTTCAAAATCAACACCGTTATGAATCTATGATATTAATTTTTTAAAATCAGCACTACAATGATGTTGATTTTCAAAATCCAACACCACACAATGATACTGAGTTTCATGCCCCCGGGGTATAGGTGAGTTGGTTATGACGCAGCAGACTTGCAGAAGAGGGCAAGGGTTCGAATCCTGACAAAGCCAGGCAATACCCTCCTGCGTCATAATCAACTGCACTTTCTCGATTTACCTCCTCACAGATGGTCGTGGGGTCGACCGTGTGGGGCCGCTAAGGTGGCGGATCCACCTTTTTGCAGAAGAGATGTAATATTCGATCATCCAATAAGTATTTATAGAATTAGATTACCATTATAAAAAAACAAACTTAATATATGATTGTGAAAAAAATATATATTTCAAAGTACATAAATTTGCATTTTTTTATTTTAGTTAAATAATAATAATTAATTTCTGTTTTCTATTAAAAAAGCATGTCTGTGTTGATAATACATACAATTTTGTTTATTAAACTTGAAATGCAATCATAATCGATTGACGCTTGACATCATTGCTAGCGTCAGCTTACACTGCTTTTCTTAAAAACATATTTAATTATATTATTAAAAAATAATATAAAAAAAATCAGTCCCCATCTCTTTGGATTCCCAAGTAGATGCCATGCCAACTTTAAAGCAAATCTTGATGACAGCATGAGTTGATAATGCCCCAGCACTTAAAAATAATGGCGTAAGACCATTCCTCAGAATCTGAAATGAATAAAATATTTTATTTACTAAATAATAGCAACATGGGTAAAAATTCAAAGAAACTTTTTTTTTATAATCAGTCATTCATTTTTTTATTAAAACATCTTCTATCTCTCATATTAAATCTAGAATCGATGGATCAGTTATATTAACAAAACAAATTTGAATTATAGTAGTTATAAAATTATAATTATTATAATATTATAATAATTTTAATTTTGTAATTAATATCGTAGTTATAATTACTACGATTTCATAGCTACTATAATATAGATTTATCTTGTTCAAGAATATTCAAATTGTAATAGTTATGAAATCATAATTATTATAATATTATAGTAATTATTATTTTACAACTACTACAATACGAACTTATTATGTTTATATAATTGACGGACCAATTTTAAAATTTAATACGTGTAATAGAGGATAATAATATCAAATAATATATTAAAAAAAAAAAAAGATAGATTCACTATCTCAATAATTCTTCTAGAGTTGATTATACGGATAAAAGTAAGGTTTATGTAGATACTCCGACGTTAGTTAAATAATATATTTGAAGCAGGTATGTCACAGGGCTGTGGGGTGGAATACATTTGATAAAAAAAATGAAAGATTAAAAAAAACATACTCTTTCGATTTTTTTTTTCCAATAATAAAGATTTTATGAGCTTAGTGCTGATCGACGTGACATAATCTATTTCTAATTTTCATTTATATTTACCATATTAAATCTCCTTGCAAGTAGGTTATTGTGGCATGGCTTCCTTTTCCGATAAAAAATATTGTATAATTTCATTGCAGAAAAATATTTTTGTATATAAACTATTGGTTTAAGCAATAATATTAATTTCTAAATATTTTCAATAAAAAAATGTGGCCATTTATTGTAGTGCATGTTTTACACGTACGTTAACGGGGTTAGATGATCTGATGCAATAGGGAGGAGATAAGGTTTCCTGATGAATTTCATATTATTTTACTTGTATAATTAATTCATTAGACCTTTATGATAATGCTAATTAATTTTAATGGAGTAAGAACAATTGCATTATTATATTCATGATGTCTTTGGAGTTTTAGACATTGGATTTGTGTTTAGTTTAGACTAAAGCAGTTGATTAAAATTACTTAAAGCATACTTATTCTAAAGAAGAATATTAAAGGAAAAAAATTTGAAAACCACAAATAAAAGATAATGAAGGATCTAATTTGGAGAAAAATATAGAAGTTTATTTTTTCATGTGTGTATGAGAATGTGTAAAATTGCATATAATAAAACTCTTTCTTGAAATTTCATATTGAGGGAAGCTTCGTACATGTTGTTATTATTATTATTATTATTATTATTATTATTATTATTATTTAATGTATAAGAATGTGAATTGAGCTTTTGGTTGGTAGTAGCCGAAATAATTGTACGTGGGGTAGGGTTAGTTGGTTTGGTGAATTAGACTCGTGCCCCTAATGTCATTGTGAGACATGGCACATCGCTCCTCATGTGAAGCCGTACAAGATTGTCTCCCCCCTTTTTTTTCTTTTCTTTTCATTTTTAATCTTCATTAATTATTTCATTAATTAATTGGTTAATTGCATATCCCTTTCTTAATCAATCAATCGATTGAATGATTGATTCATATGTTTGATTCTGTCGCGATGACTGAGATTCTGTGCCATTCTCTCAAATAATTGAAGGTACATATTGCTTTTGACTAAGAGTTATTTAATCTCAATTAATTAAATATCAATTGAGTTTGTGTTTTAGGCCGGGGGAAATAAAATTAAACTTCTTCTAAGATTATTAAAAACTTCTAAATCTTTTGTTTTTACTACTACACCAAACAATATAATTATTTCTAAATAATTACGCTTTTAAGTTTAATTTCACACGTTCTTCAAAGTTAATCAATATTACTCCATAAACGGGTTAAGCCCATGTAAATTTTGTGTTGTTCAAGATATTTTTTAGTAAGTTATCTAAGTCAACTCAAGCCGAATGTAAAATGAACTAAATCAATTGAAATGATTGTTAAAGTTTGAATTAATTTCATAATATATCGAGTTTAATTTATTTAGATGTTATAGTACTCTTAATGAAAGTATATTTGATTGTTTAAACTTTTTATATTTTGAAATTTATCTTATTAGTTTTGAGAATTTTTTTATTTATTTTCAACTTTAATAAGAAATATATTGATGAACATGATTTATAAATTATATATATGGACGTTATTTATGAATAATTTATAATCACAATTCATAAATATACAAGTTCAATCGTTCAATCTTATTTATTTAATATTTAATATAAATAAATAAATTTTTATTAAATCAAACGTAAAATTTGCTCACGGACATCTAATTCATATATAACCCTAACTACTATATTATACAAACATAAAATGGTTTAAGTTAACTCATATCGTGTTTAATATTACTAGTTCAAGATTCTACTATTCTAAGATCTTAACAATTAAGTAGTTAGAACAATAGAAACTACTTTACCACAAGGATCCTCTGTAAATCATGCATTTACATATACAAAAAATAAAAGAAAGGCAAAAGAGAGAAAGAGATAGATTGTTGTAATTAAATAGCAATGATTTGTCTGGCATTCATGAAGCAATAAATGAGAGTAGCTGTTGATATATAGCTTGATATCTACTCTCTTCCTTAGCTGTAGTTCTGTTAGATAACAACTAACAAATGAATTGGATAAAAATAACGTCTTAATTTTTTCAAATCAATCAATCGTGCACAATTACCTAATTATTTTTTATACATTATTTTTATTATTATAAATCAATCTAGCACATTAGAATAGTTATAAAATCATAACAACTATAATATATAATAATTATGATTTTCATAACTATATATTTTTAAACAAATTAAATATAAATTATAATAGTTACAAAATAATAGCTAATATAACATAATTGTTAAAACATAAATATTTTTGAACATTATATCAATTACACAATACGATTCAAAATTTAAATTAAAAATAATATATTAAAAGATAATTAAATAATTATACCTAAGTTATTGATGGGATTAGATATCTTTT
>JBBMKF010000112.1:5127065-5138781 GCA_037834155.1 Curcuma caesia
GAGAAGTGGAAGAGAAATGAGACGCGGCAAAAAGTCGAGTACGAGAATATACCAGGATTTTCGCGCGGTATTAATTTATTCCTGCCAGCTAACAGCCGAGTTACGTGGCGGTTTCTTGGCCGTTCATCTTGTCGTTGTACTAATCATATCACACTCGTCGTTATCTTTATAAACGCCGTAAATGACAGAGACGTTGGATTTGATAAGAACTCGTTAACGTTCGGATTAATTACATAAATAATTTTAAATACATACTTGTCCAGCTACTTAACAAAAAAAATAAAAATAAAAATAAATATCTTTTGCAAAAGGTGGAATCCGCCACCTTAGCGGCCCGACACGATCGGCTCCCCCACCATTTGTAAGAAGGTAAATCGGGAAACTGCAGTTGATTACGACGCAGGAGGAAGCCATGATTCGAACTCTTGCCCTCTTGTACAACTCTGCTACGTCGTAACCAACTCAACTATGCTCCAGGGGCAAAAAATAAAAATAAAAATAAATCTCAGTTAGCTGAGGATTAGTACAATCGGCTAAATCGAGAAGACGTAGTTGAGAATTGAATCGTGGGTACAGTGACAACTTGAATGTTCTACCACAGCATCATGCCTCGGGAATTTTGTCCAGCTTCTTAAGATTTATAAATAGGGATATAAATGATTGAGTTCGAGTTTAATATTTCATCTATCGTCCCAGCGATTTCACATAGTCGATCTCATAACTATCTACGAGAAAAAAGAAAAATATTATCTTGGGTTCATTGAGGTTCATCCTTTGTTTATTTCAATAATTTTGTTCCATTGTAATCAATTCAACTCGACGAACCAATTCAACTCCGTCGAATTTGATTTAAAATTAAAAATATAAATAATTTTTTGATTCGGATTCAATTAATTATTTAAATTTTAAAATTTAATTTGATTCATGAATCTTAATTTAAATATATTTAAATTAAATAATGTTGACTAAGAAGTAATATTTTTAGAGCTGTCTAAAAAAACTACAAACAGGTTTGATTCATTTGAACACTGCTTCATAAATAAAGATTATAAATTATTCATAATTTTTTTAAAAAAATAATATCTAAAACTAAAATTTATGAACTATATTTAACAAATCTCCTATTAAACTTATAAATAAAAAAAATCAAAACAAATAAAAAAAAACTTATAATACCAAATAGAAAATTTTAAAATTTTCAAATAAACTAATAATGTCAAAGTAAGAGTTCAATAATATTTAAATAAATTAAATTTTAATAATTTAAATTTAATTTAGTTTGATTTCATTATTTTAATAAAAAAGTTTTTTTATAATCTAGGTATTAGCTTTTACAATCTAATTAATTTTTTAAGATAATTAATTCTATTCCACAAAGGTTTCCCACTAAACATCAGAATATATCGAAAAATATAAATGAGTTTTAGCGGACGATCCAACATCACAAGTTTTTCAAAATGTAATATGTCCTCGAGTGACATTTAAATCATCTTTGTCTAGAAAATCTATAACCATAATCATAGACATATTATAAAAACTATAAAATTGGATGTGCATTAACATATGAGAAAAGGAGTGTCTTGATACATTAAACTTGCTGAATCTAATGAGAGGGCGAAGGAGCGCAATAAGAGAAGATAGAAGTTCCTCGACCATGGATGAATTATTGAAAGAGGGAAGACGACAACTAAATAGGTGATAGAATGAAAGGAGAGGAGTGAGAGAGGAATAGGGGAGGCAGTCATGTTGATGATTGCAAATGAGTCAAATCGAATCCAATAGTATAAAAATATTAATATTCAAATTCAAGTTTAAAAAATATATATGGTATTTAAATTTAATTAAAAATTTAAAAATATAAATAATTTTAATTGGAGCTGGATTCAAACTTGAGCTCAATTCGAAATGAAATTTAAACTTGAATTTGACTCAAATTGTTCGAACTTTGATTCGAATAGAATCAAACTTTAAACTTAAATTCAAATTCGATTTAAATTATTCAAACCTTACTTATTCAAATCAATATCACACCATTGCATTTAAAAAATCAGTACCATAATGATGTTAATTTTTAAAATCCAACCCCACAGTAATATTGATTTCCAAAATTCAATTTACAGTGGTGTTGATTCAAAAATAGAAAATAATTAGTATATAATAAAATTAAACAAAAGCTTAGAGAATACTCGAATAAAATATTATAGATTCGAATTCTATTCAAAAAATTATTCGAACGTATTTGAGTTCTGCTCAAATTCAATAATTTCAAATACAAATCAAATATTATTTGAACGGACTAAATAAAGCTCGCGAGCCAATTCAATTCGTTTGCATCCCTACTCCTGATGATGTGGGTGGCTAAGGGAGGGGAAAGGAGAGGGAGCAAAGGGACAAGAGATTCTTGGACGATGACGAGGATGGAGACGATCGCCTTGATTAGGGCACTGAAGACAGTATCCTTCAACAAAGGAGGTATCCTTGTACCATTTTGAATGAGTGTCCATTAGTTTGGCAAGAGATCTAGGAGCTCGTGGCGGAGAGGGGGACGAGATGGTTGGGCAATGGTGGCGCCGGCGAGGAGAGTGAGAGCGAACCACCTTAACTTAAAGAAGCTTATGGGTTATATTGAAATAGGAAATCGGAGTCGTCTTTTGGATTGGAAATAGGCTCAAATCAAATTTGAGATAGTGCTCGTTGAGCCTTGAAAAATTCTTTTACACAAATGGTTACGAGATTGAACCAAGACTCTAAACAATTTTAATATATATTTTTTAAAATTTTATTTTTATATTGTAACAGTTATGAAAACATACATGCTCAATTATAACAGTTAAAAATTGTAATTATTATAATCTATTTTATCAATTTAAGATTTAATTGAAAAAAAATATAGTTAAATTATTATTATTATTATTGAAGGATAATTATGTAAAAGAATTTTTCAAAGCCCAGCACGACCTCGATCCGATTTGGGCCCATTTCCAGCCCAAAAGACCACCCATGCTTCCCATTTCACTATAAACCAGAGGCCTCTTCAAGTTAAGGTGGTCCGCTCCCGCTTCCGTCGCCACGGCCGCCGCCGCCGCCGCCACCACCACCACCGCCGCCCAGCCCGCTGGTCCCTCTCCCCCGCTACGAGCTCCTGGATCTCTTGCCAAACTAATGGGCACTCATTCAAATGGTACAAGGACGCCTCCTTCGCCGGAGGATACCGCCGCCGGTGACCTAATCAAGACGGTCGCCTCCATCCTCCTCGCCGCCCAGTCCCCTTATGCCCCTCCCATCGAAGAATCTCTTGTTCCTTTCCTCCCCCGCCTCTCCCCTCCCCTGGCCGCCCACATCATCACCACCACGGCTGCCTCCCCCTCCTGTTCCTCCCCCACTCCCCTCCTTTCCTTCTATCACCTCCTTCGCAGTCGCCTTCCCTCCTCCTTCGACAGTCCATCCGTCGCCGAGGAACTTCTGCCTTCTCTTGTTGCGCTCCTCCGCCCGCTCATCAGATTCAGCAAGTTCAACGACATCAAGGCGCTCCTTCTCTCGTTCATCCCCCTTGACTGCCGCCGTCTCCTCCATCTCCACCTCCTGCGCGACGGGCTGCCAAGTTCCCTGCTTGACACCGCCGTAGCATCGTATGCCCAGCTCCGACAGTCCCACCTCGCGACCCAGCTTTTCCAAGCTATGAACCGCCGTCGCCTCCGTCCCTCCTTGCACTCCTCCAATGCCCTCCTCTCCGCGCTCGTCCGCTCCCCGACCACTTCTCCCTTGGTTCCGTTATCTCTCTTCCACAAGATGGTCTCCCTCGGCCTCTCACCCAACATCAAAACCTTCAACATCCTCATTCATGGATTTTGCTCCCGTGCCCAATTCACTGATTCGCTCGCCCTTCTTTCCACAATGGGTAGGTTCGGCGTGCACCCCAATACCATCACGTATAACACCATTCTCGACGGCTATTGCAAGAAGGGCATGCTCAAGGAAGCACGCGATCTGCTTGCTGAAATGAAAGATAAGGATATCCGCCCTGACCGAGCCACCTATAACACCCTTATTGCTGCCTACTGTCGCCTGGGGTGGTTGAAAGAGGCTACTAAGGCCATCGAAGCAATGGAAGCTTTGAATTTTCTCCCTGACATTTGGACCTATAACATGCTCATTGCCAGGTTGTGCTGTGATGGCCGCATTGATGAAGCCTTCCGTTTGAAGGATGAGATTCTGAGACTCCACTTGTCCCCTGACATTGTTACCTATAATACACTTATCAACGGGTGCTTCCAATGCAGTAGGAGCTCTGATGCATTCCATGTTTTGGGGGAGATGCAGTTGAAGTCCGTGAAACCAAGCTTGGTCACACATAACATTATTGTCAAAGGATTGTGCAGGGAGGGAAAAATGGAGGAGGCAGTTGAATCACTGAGAAAGATGGGGGAGGATGGAGTTCCAGCAGATCATATCACCTACAATACTCTGATTAGTTGTTACTGCAAAGCAGGGGTGGTGGGGAAAGCTTTTAAGTTGATGGATGAAATGGTTACAAGAGGCCTCAAGATGGATACTTTCACTCTCAATACCGTCCTTTATAATCTTTGCAAAAAGAAGAGGTTTGATGAAGCATGCAAACTACTTCGTAGCCCACCAAAATGGGGTTTTGTGACTGATGATGTTAGCTATGGTACAGTCATCAGTGCCTACTTCGAGGATAAGAAGCCTGATCAAGCTATGAAACTATGGGATGAGATGAATGAGAAAAAGATTTTACCAAAAGTCGAAACATATAATGCAGTTATCACCGGATTGTGCAGATCAGGTAGGACTGAGGAAGCAATTGAGAAGTTGAATGAACTTACAGAGAGGGGTCTGGTGCCAAATGAGACTACATGCAACATCATAATATATGGATTCTGTAGGGAAGGTGATTTAAAGCAAGCATTCCAGTTTCATAATAAGATGGTGGAGAATTCGTTCAAGCCAAATGTAATCACACGTAACATCCTTATGAATGGGCTGTGCAATGATGGTAAGGTGGATAAGGCTCTTAATTTCTTCAAGTTGTGGGTGTCAAAGGGAAAGAAGGTTGATGTAATAACATTCAATACCTTGATCAAAGGACTTTGTAAGGAAGGTAACATTGATGGTGCAATGGAACTTTTTACAGACATGGAGGAGAAGGGTCTGCAGCCTGATATTTTTACTTTCAATGCAATCCTGTGTGCACTCTCTGGGGCAGGAAGATCAGAAGAAGCACAAAACGTGCTATCCAAGATGTCTAAAATGAGAAAATTGTCTGTATCTTCATCATCAGAAGTCCCCCCTTTATCAGGGACAAACAAGGAACAAGAGGGGATGCCCATTGTTGCTCAGGAGAATTCAGAAGATACTGACCCTTCTGTCTACTAAGAATTCATTAATGCGCTATGCAACCATGGGCACTTCAAAGAAGTTAAGCTTGCTTTAGAAGAAATGATTAAGAAAGGTGTAAGTGTCAATATCTTGGCATATATCAGTTTGATGGATGGATGCATTAAGAGCCAAAAGAAAATAACCAAAGGTCCTGGATAAAACTTCTTTGACCTTATGCATTCTTCCTGGTCTTTGCAACTGATAGACAAGGTGATGGCAGAGTACCCAGTCATGTGCCAACATTGACTGGCTTAAAACTCGATAAAGCTCAATGTTACATTGTTCAACAGGTTGAGGTAAGTGAAACAAGCCTTGCATTAAAACTATGTCTAGGTAGTTGTCTACCTTTGAAGTAATGTTTGTTATTCAAACATTTCTCTTATGTTACCTTTCTAAAACTTCGCTTGAATAAGTGTGTGACAATGCTACCTTGTTCAACAGGTTGAGGTACGCGAAACCAGACTTACACAAAAACTTTGCATATAGCTGTCTACTTTTGACGTAATGTTTGCTATTCAAATTATTTTCTGATTTTACCATCTCAAACTGAATTTCTATAACAATTTAATGTTTGATTATCCTTTTTTTAAATATCCTATAGGTAAAATATCATGGTGATTCCAAGCTTGGAAGAAAAAGGTTGAAGATTCCCTTGGAGTTGTTACCAGCCTAAAAAAATGTGAAAAACAATATGATCATGGACCTTGATATATTATTTGAGACATAACCTTATGCAGAGTGACAATGGTGGTATATGATCTATGTAACCAACCCAAATAGACTCTTGGCTTGTTGTTGTTCTCTTATATGCCTTATTCTGTTCATTGCATCATTATATTTACTTATCATGTACCCTCAGCTCTAACTATTTGTAAATGAATAACAACAACAAGAAGTTGTCCAAATTTTAGTTGTTGTTGTGTAAATGAATATATGATAATATAAGTTATTTTGTTATTTACACTCTCATGCCATCCAATAGCCGTAAGTAAACTTATCATGTCCAAATTTCACGAAGGTGGAGAAGCAGTTACACAAGTTGTCGGAAACAAGTAGATATATGACCCAATCATACAATAGATTTTTTTGCTACTTAGATGTGTCCAAATTTTAGCTGAAGGTCAATGTTTTTATTACTTATTATAGAGCTATGCTAACTCGACTAGCACAACATTTAGCTTAAGATACCTTATCCCTAGAGGAGTGTTTATACAGAAGTCAGAACTATGGGCGTGCTAAAACAGAGCTACCCAAAACTTGTTCAGCAAGGATAGGGCTTTATAGTTGTTTGCTGTGGACCCAATTGGTCGTTGATCCTACTGTGTTGGTCCTTCAAGGAGCTCTTCTTATCTTCTAATAAAAATAGAGCTTCAACCATCTAGAACTACTTGAAATGTTTTGGATAAGGAATTTCATGAAGTAGTAATATAGATTTGGGTTATGCTGTAAATGTTCTTCACAAGGGTTTGAATTTTGAAGTGTATTTAAACCTAAGATATTTGGAGGGAAGTAACTGAACTATTAAAGAGCTTATATATTTTAGTGACTCATGAGAGAGAGAGAGAGAGAGAGAGAGAGAGAGAGATTAGATAAAATGGAGAAGTTATTTGGCTTTATCTTGCATCATGAGTGGCGTGTATACATATAAATAACAAAGATAAGTCAGGTACTTCTATCCTTTTGTATCAGGAGTAGTGTAGGATCTTTGAATGAATCTATCCTTGCTGATATGATCCAAGAAGCAGATAGATCTCTGATAAGTATTGAATGATTTTTATGCCTTTTCAAGGAAGAAGCTGCAAATTCATGTTTACTTCCAAGGTTTCTATATGATTAAACAATAGATTCACACAAGCATTAATGCTACAGCCAGTAAGTTACTGGTAGGTTAAGCTTCCATGCAACTAGATTGTACATTTAAGTTGCTTGACTTTTTAATACTTATTTTAACAGCATTTCTCCAAGAGTTACAACATTTCCTACTACACTGGCAGCAGACATGTTAAAGAAGGCATGTTTCTTGGTGGTACCACCTGGACCTCCAGACTTATTGCAATGACAACAGCTTTGGAGATTGTATATTTGAGCTGCAGGAGTCTAAAATGATACTTTTCACTAAGGATGAATCTTTTTTCTTAACCTGTTTTGTTCCCAGTCTTGCACCTTGGTCTATAGAATGGGTTTGTTGTTCTTATCATGTTATGCTTTCAAACAGAATTGCACTGAACTCTACATGCAAATTCATTCATTGTTAAAATTTAACAATGGATCCAACAGAATTTCTTCGAAGTTCCTCTAACTCAGGTGGCTCCGACAATTGTAGGATTGAGCTTCAAGTACTCTGTCATGGTTCAAGTTATCAGCCTTCTCGAAGATGAAGGTATTTGGAATTTCTTTGTTAAATCCTATCCCTGTTAAAAATTTGATTCCCTGCAGTCTTGTGAAATTAAATTTTATCAACTTCTCAGTCCAATTTTCAAGTTAACTTTGCCTTTATGATGCCAGCACCTTAAAGAGATAATATTTAGTTTATGTTAAAAAGCAAAAGAATGAAAAAAAGACTGTCTAGTTAGTAGCATATCGAATAAATAGAATCTTTCATTGTTTTCATTTCACAGTCAAGTGCAACATATTTGGCATGTGTAGTCTTAGATTTAATTTTTCTAATGTATGACCAGACGAGTAAAATAGGCAATTTAGTCTATTTAGACGAAAGAGTTGATTTAAATTGAAAGAGTTGTGTAATTGTGTTATCCACTTGGTGGGATAATAGCAGCAATTACCTAACTTAAGCTGGCCATCATATGGATGTGAGACAACGGTATCAACCAACCTAAACTTATATAGATATCATAGGAATTGTGTTTTTTCCTCATTGAATCACAACAATTGCAGATGATTTGAAAAGGATTATGCATGATTTAAAAAGTTGATTATCCCTGAAACTTTGTTGCTCCTAAGGAGGAAGCAAAAATTGATTAGCTCTCATTGCAAATGAGGCTTCTATGCTTCCAACCTTGTTGTCTCTTTTTCCCATTGTTCTCTTCCTTGGTCCCTGCCAATGCACCAAATCCCTCGAACTGTTAAAACATTTTGTCAACACCTAGGGGTAATTCATAGACAAAGTATTTAAGGCCTCCAAATCCGTCACTCAGATTAAATCCACCAAGAAAGTCATCGTCGCCCTCAACTTCCTGAGATCAAATGGCTTTGAAGGTTCCCTCTTCAGTAGACTTGCTACTTCACAGTTCAAATGCCTTTGCTACAATATAGTGAAGACTTTGGCCCCAAAGTATTTGCATATTTGGGCTTGGTCAAGTCCAACATTGTTGAGATCATCTTGCCAAGTATCTTTATTTTGAGATGCAAAATCCAAGGCATTGTTCTTTTGAGGCTGCAGATATATGAAAGTCTTATTGGGTCAAGAGGGATCCTCCTTAAGATTTTGAAGAGCAAACAATGATTTACAATCTATAATGTCAAGAAGAGAGTGATTCCCAGCTTACAATTCTTACAAAAACCAACGTGGTGCAGTTTGTCTCCTTAGTAGAAAAAGGCAAACACAAGAGGACTAGCAACTAATCTAGATCAACTTAAGTGTATGTCTATGGACAGCAAGAGTAAAATGAAAATTGAACAAATGAAGTGACTTCTCAATCCTCCCAATCCTTTCACAATATCAATCCAAACCAGTGAAAAGACCTCTAATACTCTCTAGATACCAAAAGAAAACTCTTTACAAGAAGAAAAGTCTCTTCTCTACAAGCCTTTGTCTCCCATAGTCTTCAATCACGTCCCATGAGATCTCCTATGATTTGGAATGCTCTATTCAAAGCTGTACTAAATTGTTTTCAGTCGGTCATTGTTCAAGAAATTATGAAAAATCATCCTTAAAACCTTAGTGTTTATTTTACATTATAGGCTCGCTAGCTTAGTGTTGTGTTGAACCCAGTGCTAATGAGCTGTGAGTGTTCAACACTCTAGACTGTTACTGCAGCTACTTTTTGTTCTTAACAGGGTCAGCAGAGAAATGACAAAGTCGACTCCAAATGCAGGGTCATGATCAGCTTTGGGTCGTCATATTCTTCACAGTTCTAGCCAAGGTTCTTGTGCTTGTCCCAAGGAAGATTTTGGCTAAAGAGGCTGGGTCTTTTACGCCTTACAACTTGCCTAGAAACCATTGTTTTTGCTCTTAGTTTGAACAATAGGATAATTCCTTGATTTCATGTCATCGAAAGGGTTATAGGTTTTCCAGATTGTAAGGTTTTGGAGAAGTTTTTTTCTCCCTAATGAAGACAAGTTCCCCGAGCGCATTGACATATTGGAAGTGACTCAGATGGGTGACTGAACCTCTTGACTTTGGATTTCACCTCAAGAAGGCTTCTTTGAAGGTCTATTCAAGTCTGTGATTCTTCTTGCTCTTGCATGATTATGTATGTATTTCAATCATCTTGGTAATAAGTTATGCAGGTTATTGTGATATTGTTTTCCTTGTTCATTAGTTTTCTTCATGAACTTATTTGTTTGCTAGTTGGAAGCTGCTGTTTGAGATTCTCTGTGACATCAATTCCATGGTTTCTTCTCATTTTCATTTTCAGATGAACATGAGCTGCAATCATCATGATTCTTTGCACTCACCGGCAAGAGACTACATGAATGATATTGAAGAACTCTTCTCTTCTTCAGCAAAAAAAAAAAAAAAAGAATTCGTCATTCCAACGATCCCACACAATCGATTTCACGATCATCTATGAGGAGTTAAATCAAAAAGCTACAGTCAATCACGATGGAGGAGGGCATTGCCTCGGCTCGTCGAGATTCAACTCTTGTCCATTCCAACAACTTTACTTTATCGTCACCAACTCAACTATGTCCCAAATACTGAAGAACTCTTCTCATGCATCCTTTTCCTATGCATCAAGCAATGTATGAATAATCTTGTAGCTGTTTTTACTGCAAAAACTCATTGTTATCTTCATGAAATTATTCATTTTTTATTAATTGAAACATACATTTCCCCCACCAAATTCATGGTACTTCATCATATTCCTTCACCAATTTGTTGTTTTGTATTTTGGAACTTGAATTTAGGGCTTCCAATCTTTGATTTTGTTGATAAAAAAAAATGTAAACACGACTCTATTTAGAAGCCTTTATTTTAATTAAAAATAAACTTCTTTTTTTTATATTTGGATGTTAATGTTTACAATCAGATGGTAAATTAAATTGTTCATTAATAATATTTATAATAATGCTCAGAAAAAAGATGGTCAATTATATTTATTAATAAAGTTTTCATAAGTATATAAATAAATAAATCTCGGGGCATGATTAAGTTGGCAATTATCGAAAAGATATTGTTACAATGGAAAAGTATGAATTTGAGAAAAATATATTCTTTCACAGTGGTCAATTATAAATTTATCTTTTCATAGTGATTGTGGAGCCGATCACGTGAGACTGTTGGATGACAAATTTTATATTTTTATTATAATAAATAAATAAATAATTTTTAAATAAATAAAGATATAAAAGTTTTAAATAATTAAATAAATTTGAATTAAGAATTTGATAATATTTATAAATGATACATGTCAAACTTTAAAATGCTAAGAATAAAAAACTAAATATTAATAAAAAAATGAAAAGTCTTAATTTATTATAATCAGATGGTATATTAAATTGTTCATTAATAATATTTATAATAATGCTCAGAAAAAAGCTGGTCAATTATATTTATTAATAAAGTTTTCATAAGTTTATAAATAAATAAAGTTTGGCAGGATTGAGTTCACTGTAGGAAAGATATTATTATAATGGATAAATTTTGATGAATTTAAGAAAAATATTTTTTTTTTCACAATGATCAACTATAGATTTATTTTTTTTATAGTAGTTGAGGGGCCGTAGGATTGTTGGATGATAGATTCTATTTTTTTTACTATAATAAATAAATAAAATTTTTTAAAATAAATAAAGATATAAAAATAATTAAATAAAGTTAAATTAAGAATTCGATAATATTTATAAATGATACATGTCAAACTTAAAAAATGCTAAGAATAAAAAACTAAATATTAATAAAAAAATGAAAAATCTTAATTTATTATAATTACCTTAACGTAGAGTCATAAAAGGAAGTGTTTACCTTTACCTAGCCGCTTTTCCAGTTCAGATTCAGGACGAACCAGGACTGTTTCCCGGGCCAGGTTCGGAGACCGGATTCGTCGGATTGACCAAAACGTAAACCTACCGTTGTCCAGTCAAACCTACCCGTTCGCTGCATCCCACCGCCTTTTCAATTCGAGCGACTGCCGAG
>JBBMKF010000112.1:5167000-5199870 GCA_037834155.1 Curcuma caesia
AACACCACGATGACCACGTCAACGGATTAATTAAATATACAACCAATCAAAACAAAGAGCGGCCGAACTGGGAAAAAACAATTTTATTTAAGGCAGAAAATAAAATTAATATATATATATATAGATTGATATCTTGTTTTTTTTTTTTACGATCGTCCGCGATAGAATATTTCAAACGTCCGAAACGGTTTCGAGTGCTCGGAATAGTATATAGTAATATTTTTAAACTTTTTTATTTTTTTTACAGTTAAATCATTTAAAAATTTTTCTTTAGAGTTTAGAGATTAGATTATAATTTTAAATATAAAAAAATTTAAAATGAAAAAATTTAATTGTTCATGATCTGGCACACCCCGTGAGCAACTAAATTTTTTTTATTTTAAATTTTTTTACTTAATACTATAACTCAACTCCTAAATCTTAAAGGAAAAAATCTTAAATGACTTAACCGTAAGCTAAAAAAAATTTTAAAAATTAAAAATGACACTGTACACAATTCCAAGCGTTCGAAATATTCTATCGCGGATGATCGCGCAAAAGAAGGTGCGTAGAGTATCAGTGTGTTTGGACTACTTAAACCTTGGACCATGACAAACCTCAAAGATTGGTATCCGAGCCCTAAAACCATGGACCAATATATGATTTCAACTCTCACTCCTACTTTGGACTACTTAGACTTAACTCTTTATCCAAGTAGAACAATTACTATATCTGACTTTTACAAACATCATTGTTATATCATATCTAAATCACCTAGTCACTTCTTGCATTCTGGTTCAGCACATCTAAACACACTCATAGATCTACCAATAAATCTAGGGAAAACTATAGAAACCTATCAAACTCAGAATAGCATAACTTCAAAATAACTTATACAAACAGTAGGACAATAAAATCAAGACTTAAAAGATCTTAAGAGAAACATAGATTTTTTAAAAAACACTCAGGACTCTCTAAATAGAAGATTTAGTCAACTTAATTTACTTACAATTCTAAAGAAAAAGGATTTTCTCATATTAGATAAACTTATCGAAAAAACAAACTTAGAAATTTTGAACTACAATCTAAAGATCTCCTCTTACAAGTAAAGACTTATTGGAGAAATCTAAAACACAATTAGAAGAAGACTTTAAATATTACACATCATTTTGGAAGAGTTAAAATATAAATGAACAAACTCCAATATGAAAATATATACTACGAAGAAACTCTGAACTTTACACAACAATATTCCAAAATCAAAGAAAATGGGTATTATAAGGTAGACTTCGCATAAAAAAGAGAATAAATATTGACGCAGTAAATAATATAATAATAGCACTATTAACATCATTACATCACTGAATAAATTTATTAGAAAACAAACTACTACAAATAGAAACACAAGTGCAAAAGAATAATCAAACAATTAAGTGGAAAAACAGTATAAAACTCTTAACAAAAGATTTAAGTAAACCATCTATAGGAAATATTATTCCTAAAAGACAATCCAAGACATATTTTTTTCTAACTTATACACCAATTGAAACAAAATGAATCTTACAAGACCGACTTAAACAGAAACATTTACTTGTCCTTTTAGAATCATAAGGGATCTTTAACAAAAACAACATCCAGGTTAAATAATTTGTTAGCTAGAAGAGCTAGTACTTTTAGACATCAGTTAGAAGAGATAATAGATGTAGAAATAAATGTAAAACTTTTCTCAAATGCACAGCTGAACGTTCTAAACCCTAGACGTTTATACAGTCATGGGGCTTTATCATTCACCACCTATGTTTTTAGATATCATAGAACAGAAGCACTACACCTTCCAGATGAAGTTGAAGAACGACTCAATCTTATGACAGAAGAATCTGCTAGAACACTCACTACAAGAAAACATAATTACATACACCTAGACTAATTGTCTTAGGACTAAGAGGCTTAACGAGAAAAAGGGTAGCGCGATAAGGTTTTAATAGTACTATATGACTCTAGATTCTCAGATAGAGAAAAGACAATAATTGGATTAATCGAAATAGACATGAACAACAATGTAGAAATAATATACATCTGTCCTAATTTTAACATGACAATAACATACTTTATTAAACATATTAAACTTATGATACAAGCCAAAGGCTATTGGAACTTTCAAAGAAATAATATTTAGTTAGATATTATTTTTTAGGAAAAATAATGAATAATATCAACAATAATTTTAAAATTAATATACAAGGCATGATTAAAACCCTAACAACAAAAGGAATTTACTTCTTCAAACATAAAGAATTTGACTCCGAAATATTAGTAGGTAAATTAGAATGGACAGTCAATTTAGAACACAAAATTCTACACTGAAATCTAATGGTTCCATTATGTATAAAGATAGACATGAAAATTTAATAATAAAATTAGTGGCTATAATCTTTTTACTTATCAACGACAACAGAAGAAAAAGAGGGCACTCTTAATATGATGAATATAGAAGAAGTAAATACAACCAACTTTTTTAACAACTTAAATGAATACATATACATGCCAGCAGAAGTTGCTAAGTATCGGACTTTAGATGATCTAGTAGAACTAGAACAATTAGAAAAAACACACTCAAGACTAGAAGCTGATTGGGAATTCTATTTCAATGAAGCACAAAAAATAGTCACTGAAAAATAAGAAGTTAATTTAATGAATCTAGCAAAATCAGTAACCACTTCAAGACCACCATTTGAAGTACAATGTCCAAAAAGTTCTATGAGAATTATCGATTATAAGCAGGAACATCCACTTAGAACTAGTATAGCTCCATACACAAATAACAACCCTTTACTAAGGACTAGTCACCTTTAGGATTAAATCATATCGTAAGACATGAATACCTAAATTACAAAAAAAAATTACTCTAATTTTAAAGCCACTTCGACTAAAGTTGTTTCATCTTGAAGTTATTTTGACAAAAAAAAACTCCACATTAAAGCTATTTTGATCCAACTTTGATTAGAATTCCTTTAAATTCGAGGGTTGTTTTGACTTAGATTTCATCAAAATAACACTATTTTAAAGTCATTTTTACAAAGATAGTGCTATTTTATACAAAATAACTCCAATGTGATGTTTCACATTGTTTGTATAAAATAGCTCAAGGATGAGTTATTTTATATAAAGCAAATCAAAAATATTATTATTTTGTATGAAACAAATTCAAAGTAAAATATAAAGGGGGTATTTGTTATATTTTAAAGGTGTCTTAAGGCAATCACATTATAATTATATTATTTATTGGACAAATAGAAATTCAGTATTTGAGTACACATTCTCTTTTTGTTTGATTGTATATTAAACTCATTTACTGAATGTCTGCAATACAACTCATAGCATGAGAGAATTTATGATTGGATTACAACTAGTGAACATCTCTATATGTGCAATTATGAATGTATTAAAATTATCATGTATAATTATGAATGTATTAAAATTATTCCTAGTCAATGAATTGATGAGTACATACATCAATTAATTTATTATATATTATTGATTAAATTTGATTTATTTCCAAATTATATAGGAGCTATTTTACAAACTATAGTAAAAAAATAGTGGCAAAAAATTTAAAAGTGACTTTTATTTTTATTATCATCAAAATGAGCACCATATTTATAATTTTTTAATTTTTAAAAATATTTTTATTATAGTATTGATTTCGAGCATTTGGAAGTGTTTCAGATGCCCAGAATAAAGATTGGGTTATAGTATTAAGTATACAAAAATTTCAAAATGAAAAAATTTTATTTGTTCATGAAGTGCGGATAAGAAGTGCAAGATAATAACTCGACCTACCTATGAACAATTAAATTTTTTTCGTTTAATTTTTTTACTTAATACTATAACCTAACTCTTAAACCATAAAAGGAAAATTTTAAATGTCTTGATCATAAGAAAAATAAATAAATACAAATTAAAAATTTTCAAAAAATAATACTATTGTTGTTCTAGACGCTCATAATACTTTCGAGGTTCGGAATCTTCTATCACATATGAGGTGCACAAAAGTAAGAGGCATTTTTTTATTTTCTCATTAAATTTGTTTATAGCAAAATTTAAAAGGACAAAAATGCCCTTTCGGACATGATATTATATATTAGTAGGAAAACATTCAAAAGATTAATTAAGTATTCGTAGTGTGAATCTCAACTATGATATACTATATGATATTTTCATCTAATGGGATAAAAAATTTTAGATGTTAACTATTGACTGTTGACTGTTGGACAAGCGAAAATAGGAGGTGAAAAAAATTAAATCTAATACAATAGTATGAAAATATTGATATTTTAAGTTTAAACTTGAAAAATATATATGATATTTAAATTTAATTTAAAGTTTGAAAATAAAAATGTGATATTCGAGTTCGATTCAAATTGTTTGAATATTGATTTGAACATAATTAAATTATAATTTAAAATAATTTAAATTAAAATTCGATTCGAATTATTCGGATCTTAATTTAATTTAAGTATATTTAAATTCAAACGGTATAAAAATAATCAAAATTCAATTCGAGTTTAATTAGAATTTGACTCACGATTTATAAATAATCAATTAAAATATTATATATTTAAATTCAATTAAAAAATTATTAAACATGTTAAAATTTAATTAAATTTGATAATTTTTAATACGAATCAATATTATTTTAACAATGCTTGAAACGCTCACGATCATATTTTTCTGCATAAAGGTGGAATCCGCCACACTTACGAACATACTTGCACCTAGGTGAGGCGTCGAGGATTATAAAAATAAAAAATAAAAGAACAAAAATGTAATAAACTAATCGTCATGGCCACTTGGCATCTCCTTATTGGTTACTTTTCTCTTTCCCATCCGCCCTCGCTCTCCTCGTCCTAACTTGTGGACTGGAGTGGTCCCAACAAGGGACCCACCTTCCCTCCAGTGATAAAACAGGTATATTGTTTGGATGGTTGCACGGACTTGAGAGTTCTGTTTAGGTTTCTTTTGCTTTATACGAAAATCATCCCCGTAAATATTTCTTCCACGTGCTTTTTTTGCCCAACATGTGTACCATATATGTGATTAGACAACCTACCTATCGTTCGAAGGGGTCCACTTGATATAGCGGCAGGTATAGTAAGTTGGGTAACAGCTCCTTTCCTGTCTTTTCTCAGCTCGGGAGACATCAATATTAACTTTCTTTTTTTTAAAAAAAATATTATTTTGCCCCCTCAAATCTATTAAATCTTTTTTAAAAGTATGCTTTAGAAGAATTGTAGAAGAATATATAAAGGTTATCCTCGGGATAACTGAGTTAGTTACAATGGAATAGAATTACAGAAAAATACAAAAGTTTGAATCTTAATAAAATCGAGAAAATACATTCTTCCGTCGTGACGAACTAATTGCGAGCCTACTCATTTTTTAGATTTATTTTGTGATGGAATATAGAGCTAGATCATCTATTAATCGAGTTGTAAGATTCGGAATTAACAAAACAAATATAGAATTACAAGACTCGCTTACAAATGGAAAGTAGATATCTTTTTAAATATTAATGTATTGAATATTAATTATAATTTAATAATTTGGAGATCTAAATAGTTAACTTGAATTTTTAAAAATATGAATGGTGAAATAGAAATTTTGATTGTTTAAGGGGTAAAGTGAATATTCTCTAAAAAAGCTAAAAAAATTCATTTTACCCTCTATAATTTATCTGTTTGTTATTTACCCCTATGATTATAAATATTATAATAATATAATATTGATTTTTATTGGTATATTTTCATCTAAATTCATTTTTTAAAAAATATTTCTCGTACTTAAATATATATTTAATTTGAAATTTTTTTATTTTACTATTTTACATATTTTTATTGTATATTTCATCAACGAAATAATATCATAACTATAAACACACTACATATTTCAATACGTGTTGCATAATAAAAATGTAAAATGTTGGATGAATTAAAGAGATATTTATGAAATAAAATAATAATTTTATATAAAATGTAATATTTGTAAATTATTGAGGTAAAATAAAAATACAATAAATTATAGGAGCAAATTGAATTTGCCTAAAGAAAAAGGTAGAAGGGTCGTAAAAAGACAGCAGTCGCTCTCTCTCTCTCTCTCTCTCTTTCTCTCTCTCTCTTGCTTCCCCTTTTCTCTCTCTCTCTCAGTCCCGGCGATCGTTGGATCGAGGTAGGCGCTGGAATTGGTCGGAGAAGCTGCGATTTGGGTCTCGGCGACGTTTCTTCCGCTCCGATTTCGCCGTCGGTTGGGCTGGAAGGTTGGATTGGTCCGGAGAGGACTTCCCGTTGACTTTTCTCGTCCTCTCGCGGTGGCGGATCGACGTTATCTGATCTTGCTGTTCTTGGATAGGTTGGGCAGGGGATGGAGGTTAGATTGGAATTCATTCAGAGAGGTGGAGGAAAAGTGGTGACTCGGGAGTGGAATTTGGTCCATTTTGGAGAAGCTTGAGGCGTGACTGCTCAGATCGGGGGAGGAGTCGACGGTGCGGAACATGAGTGGGGGGAGCAGCTACGCGAGTTCGAAGAAGATGGAGAGCGATAGGCTTCCGGATAAGTTCCCGGTGGGGATGAAGGTCCTGTTGGTGGACGACGATTTGACCTGCTTAGCGGTGGTGAAGCGCATGCTTCTTAATTGCCAGTACGACGGTGAGTCCTTTCCATCATTTGTGCGCCTCTCGGTGTTCTTTTTCTTATATTGTCTTTATCGTGTATCATTTATTGTTTATGGTGTTCCCTGACAAAGTGACAATGCCTTATTTACGATTTAGTACTTTGTAGGGAACTAAAAGTCCGAGTTTTCGATTATCGTTCGCTGATTGAGTGACAAACATAGATTGAACTTAGTAATATGCGTATTTGCAAAGTATACATTCTCTGTTCCGCCAAAGTTCAAGATAGGCGGCTGTTCTAGACAGCCAAGACTCCTTCCGCTGAAACATGTATATTTTTGGAATATTTTCATAATAAATGACTCTAGACCATCAAGAATCTTAAAATACATTATTATTTCTGACAAATAAAATGCCTCGAGATATTGTAATATTTTACCTTTGGAAATAAGTGCCCAATTAGGCCATTAGAACTTTGTTTAATTTGAGGGAGTTCCTTGATGGTAATATCCATAATGATGTGTTATAAACATGATACTGTACCGTGTACAGGGAATATGAGGTTCAGGTAGTACCATGGAGGAGTGCATAGAGTTTTCTTATAGAGCTAGGAAAGCATTTTGTTCTCAATCAAACATTCTTGACATACTAAGGTGGTGGATCATCATCCTCATCACCTTTTGTCACTTAGGCATTATTATTCTTGTGCACTCTAAAAACTTGTCTTTATCATAAATAAGCTTGCCACATTATAAACAAGGTCGACTTTAGAGATTTTGCTCAAATTTTCATAGTGGCTGCTCTTGACCTCTTCGTGGACTAAATTGTGGTGCTCACATAGCCACATTTTCATGATTAGATTAGATTTTTTTTTTTAAAGTTGAAAATTTGAGGTCAGAACCTTGGTGCAGAAAAATATTCTAGGGAAAGACTTCTCCATATGCCCTTTCCCTTTGTTTTCTTGTTCGAAAAAAAAGAAAAAAAGGAAAGTGAAGAACTGGAGAAGACTTTTCCTAATTTTCACCAAATTGACTTTCATCATATTGTCTGCCCTTTCTTTTGTTTCTTTGGGCAGAAAAAAAAGAAAGAAAACAATCTAAGAAGACTTTTGCTAATTTTGACCGAATTGGCTTCATTAGACGGAAAGTTCCTATAACTTTCAAATATTGCCAATTTTAACATTAAAAAGAATCTTTAACTTTTTTTTTTGTTTTTATAAAATGAATTTCACTTCTCTCTTTCTTTTCTTCCAACAAAACTGTGAAAAAATTTCTCTCTTAGTTACCTTCCTTCCAAGGAAGTAAGAATGAGGTATAAATTTCCTTCTCTTTTCATATAAATCTAATATTTTCCTATACTCATTCTTTCCTCAGCACTTTCCATCTCTCATAGAAAACACAATCTAGAGACTTGAAATCTTCATGCAGGTTGTATATCATGTGCAATAGTAGTTGTGCAAGTAATTTTAAAGCTTAGATTTATGTAAATAAGCTAAAATACTAATGCAATACATAAGCTAAAATACATTAGGTGGCAAATTCTGAGGTTGATAGGCTTGGAAATTTTGCGTTGGCCTAGATTTTGGGGTCAGAGTATTGGGTTTACTCTCTAGCCTTAAGTTTAGTTCATCTTGGGCTCAAGTGGAGTGAATAACTTTGCTCTAATTTTTGTTCCTCGGATTTGGATATAAGCATCCGACATAGGTTTGGTTCCAAGTTCGAACATAGTTGTTTCTGGAAACTTTTACATGTGATCAACAGAGATATAGGGTAGAGTATTGGTATTCGAGCGTTGATATCCAAAACAAATATGGAGGGGGAAGATGAAAAATTCAAGCATCATAGTTTTAATTAGCCTAGAAAGTTCCGCTCTTTTTTTCTTTAGTAATGTTAAACTTGTGCAGAGTTGAAGTTTCATCTTTTAGACATAATGGACCACTACACAAGATCATGTTGAACTAATGGGCTGGAGCATCCTAACTTTAATAGATTTACTGATTGTATTTGAATATGTCTATATTTCATATCATTTCAACCTATTTTCTCTTATTTTATTATCTAGTAGAGGTACACATAATTGCTAGTCCTTTCGAGTAACTCAGCACATTTGTCTTCGCATTTCAACCTCTGCTGCAATAACCTTCCGTGTGTTATTTTTTAATAGTTCAATGATTCTGATTTATACAATATGGTGATTTGTACCACAAACTTATAATTTTTTCCATTTAGCACATTCAATGTGTCTTTCTAAGATGAGAGAAACAGAGTGATTTTCTTTTGAAAAGACAGCCAAAATGGACTGCTGCAGACTTGTTTTTCTTCATCTCGTTATAAAATTATCGAATTCTCTTGTTTCATTTCCTTACTTGCCCACTTGCCTTCACATAAGGATTAATGGTTTAGGAGACAGGCAATGTTTCAAATTTATTTTTGCACAGCACTTAATTGAGGCAATCCTGGTTCCGTTTCTTATTTAATTATTTACAGAAATTTGTGACAACAATAATAGTGTACTGTAGCTGCATGAATAGACATCACATGATCATAACAAAAAATCTTTTGTCATAGTTTTTTAATCCTCAAGATGACTTTGGATCTTTTAATTCTGTAGTTACAACTTGTGCTGAGGCTACGAGAGCTTTATCACTTCTAAGGGAGAACAAGGGCGTTTTTGATCTGATAATTAGTGACGTCCATATGCCTGACATGGATGGATTCAGGCTACTTGAATTAGTTGGGCTTGAAATGGACCTTCCTGTTATCAGTAAGTAACTTCTCTGACATTTGAATTTTTCATATTTGCACAAAATAGTCGGGATACAGTTATTTAATTTATTCATTAATTTGCAGTGATGTCTGGTGATACAAGGTTCGATGTTGTGATGAAAGGAGTAAGTCATGGGGCCTGTGATTTCTTATCCAAGCCTGTCCGTATGGAAGAGCTACAAAACATATGGCAGCATGTTGTTAGAAGAAAATGGCTTGACAACAAAGATTTTGAACATTCGGGTAGTGTGGAAGAAAGTGAACTTAACAGAAATGTCACTGATGATTCTGAATATGCTTCCACAGTGAATGATGGAAGGGACAGCTCATGGAAATATCAGAAGAAAAAAAGAGATGCTAAAGAAGATGATGATGGTGAACTAGACAGTGTAGATCCATCTTCATCCAAAAAAGCACGTGTAGTGTGGTCAGTTGAGCTCCATCAGCAATTTGTCAATGCAGTGAACCAACTAGGAATAGACAGTACGAACATTCTCAACTCTTATGTTATTAAAATAAACAAATGGCTTTGCCTAGTGCGAGTTATATGTGTTGTTAATACAAACTTTGACACATATCAAACTATATATAAGCTTGATTCAGTAATTGCATTGAATTACTAAAAATTCCTCAATTTCGGATAATGCAGAGGCTGTGCCCAAGAGAATCCTGGAATTGATGAACGTTCCTGGTTTAACAAGAGAAAATGTTGCTAGCCATTTGCAGGTTTGACTTGAGCTACTTATGATTTTTATTTGTTCAATGTTTGATTACTACAAGTTTGTTCTATTATCTTGCCCTAAGCAATTTGGACACAGCTTCTTGTTGTTACTATATTTTGAGAAGCTGGAATCTCCACAGATTTCCTTCCCTTTTTACCAGCTTAACTTGGTTATCCAGATTGCACCATTAATATTAGATTGTTCCTGACTTCTCTTATACCTTAATTTCCTATGAATAAAAAAATCACTTTGTGATATCACTTTGTATTTTAAAAGCCAAATTTAGAATTTTAGACCGTTGTCCCTTGAGTAAACATCATAGTCTTCTTTCTCATTCTTGATTATGATTTTAGAACTACTATATATTGCTGCTGTGTCTGGAGGTTTTATTTTCTGTACATCATCTGCAGAAATGTGAAGACAGAAATGCACTGAATATTAATGTTTAAACTATTAAAGGTCCTATGAATTACTATATTGAACATGTTAAAACTAATGATGTCTCAAATTTAAATACAGATGAAGTTTCATGTTGAAGCATTAAACAAAATATTCTTATAAATTTCTCAAACTACCAATGACAAACTAACAAAGGGAAACAATAGGATTAAGCTGTTCAAATATTATTGTGACAAATTTTGTCTATTTATTTCTATTTGAGGAACTTTTACACCTACCCTTCAAAAACATTTACTTTTAGTTTCATCTCTTCAGAGCCAGCATTTGCAAACAATATTCACTTGAGTTATATCTTTTATGTTGCTGTGAATTTATGATTGAGAATGAACTGTTGGCTTTTAAAATGATCTCCTGGGTATTGCATCACTCCATCTTGGATCGTGGGTTTCTTTGTCCTAACATAGAGTTTCTGATGAATGATTATGAAACATATAAAATAATATTTTCTTACTTTGTTAAAGTGGAATGCTATAAATTAACAAATCTTATCTCTGAGAATTCTTAACATGCGCAGAAATTCAGACTTTACCTGAAGAGATTAAGTGGAGTAGCTCACCACCAAAATGGTCTCACTAATACTTTATGCGGAGCTCCTTCAAAAGTGGATCAGTTGGGAAGATTTGATTTCCAAACTCTAGCAGTTTCTGGTCAAATTCCTCCAGAAACTCTGGCTGCCTTGCAAGATGAGCTCTTAGGACGTCCATCTTGTAGCTTATCCATTCCATCAATAGACCAGCCAGTAGTTCAACAAGTTCCAATTCAAGGGAAAAATTGTGTCAGTTTTGAGCGTGGAATAGCATTTGGTCAACCTTTGTTAAAAGGTCAGGCATTATCTTCTTTTCCAGTTTGGTCCTGGAATAACCTTGGTGTTGTGACCTCTTCTAGCAATATTGGAGGTTTGAATGCTTCCCAGAACAATACATTACACATGACAAAGTTGGCACAACCACATTCACAGACTGCGCCATCAGAGTCCAATCAGGCAGTGAATGTGCAACCATCTTGTTTAGTTGCCCAGACAAAACCATCTAACAATTTTCAACTTCAGGTGAATACTACGCTTTTTAATCAGGACTCTGTTTTAGTCCCTTGTGAATCCTCAGGTAGTTACCAAGCAGGAAGTGCTGTTACTCCACTGGTTGAAGATTCTGTTGTAGTTTCTCCTCAATCGTCGACCAGCGTGAAGATAGAGAGTAATAATTTTACAAATTTGAGATCAACCACACTTCCTTCTCAGTCATTGATCAGCATTTCAGTGGGGAATAACCCTGGGCTTCTAAATAACGGTTCTGTGGTAATCCCTTCTCAACAAATAAACAAATCTCAAGGTGATTACAATTCTTTTCTTGTCAATCAGAATTCCCTGATAGTTCCATCAGAGCCTGCACACATATTGAAGACAGAGAAAGATGTCTATGTGAATCATAGCATGATTCTGAACAAAGATAGCTCCCACATTAATTACAATCGAATGCCAAAATCAAATGCTGTAACATCCAGCATGGAACAAATCATAGACAGACGCTTTCATAGTTTAGCTACGCTAGGCTATTCAGTTTCAGACACAAACACTTTGGACATGTATTCTAGCGCAGGTAGCAATGCTAATTGGCAGCTGAATAATCCTGAGGTCATGATTGGTCAGTCTAATGGGTCATCTTGTGTCGTGCATGACTCTTGCAATTTTCAAGTCACGGATGCAATGTCAAGGAAACTGTCAGACAAAGGGCAAGGGATTAATCATGATTTTGTTAGTAAAAGTACTTACCTCCCGAGCCATTTTGCTGTGGATGACATTGAATCACTCACTAGTGAATTGACTGATGGCATCACTTACACCGGAGAGGATGCAAACATATTAAATCAAGATATTTATAGGACACTTCAAAATGGACCATGTGCCTCTAGAAGTTACAAATGATTTCATGTATGTTTCAGTAAGTACTTGAATTCTCTCATTTTGTGACTGGTGTTATGTTAATGTAGGTCCGTCTTATGGGCTTCCATTCTTTATGTTGCCTAATTGGTGGATCCTTTTGTTTTGCTCACATGTTGTTATTGACAAATGAAAATCACTGCTTAATACATAATGATAAGTTTTTTTTTCCAATGTAAGATGGGCATTTCACTGGTCATTTATAAAAGGCATTAGTGCTTTTAATCCCAGGAATTACAATATGCGAGATGGGTTTGATTTGATAGAATAGCTTGTTTTTTTATTCATCTTCTTAAGTAGTGGATGTGTTACATTTCTTATTCCTTCACTAAAGCATACGTTAAGAAATCTTGAGATGCTTTTCAAATGTGCAGGATGATTTACCCCGGGTTCAATTCTCACAATTCAATGCATTAATTTGTGATTAGTTAATTAGTTTATTTTTAGTAGCTTAAGCCCATCAAAAAGTCACCACTTCATGAATATGAACCATGGCTGAGTCTACCTTGACTAGAAAACATTTTCCTTCATGTTATCCTATGCTACTAATGGTGTTATTTTGTGATTCTTTTGACTCCTTTTTGATGCCCATCAAACAAGTTCATGTAGCTTATACTATCTTTTGCATGGTCTAATCATTCTATAAGATTTAGGGCACAAAATTTTGTTCTTACTGCCCATACTTCATACAGTGCTTGTTCCATAGAGTAGGTAGTTGAAAGAAATCTGGAAAAACCATTCCCTAACTGATTTTATTGTCTAGCAATATGGAAGAATTGACAATGGAACTAGCAGTATAGTCTCAGTAATGAACATACACTAGAATGCGTGGGGGATACATTTGCTCTAAAACATTGTAAGTATGAGAATTTGATCTTTAGTCCACTTCACTTGTGTAACACCAATAGCATTGGTCATCAAACTATATGAAAGTACATGTCCTGGGTAAGTTCCCAAATTCCAAGGACTTTTAACTAATGCTATTATTATTTATTTTTCAAATTTTCTTTGTTTCACCATCGTTCTTGATGTAAGATCTCTAGTGATGGATTTTTTTTCACAGTTCATTTAGACAATCTTATTGTTTCTGTGTTTTCTAGTGCAACAAGAAAAATACATGTGCCTTGATCCCAACTAGACTTACGAACAACACATACCTGTAGCCAATTTGTGTATGTATTATTTGATCAATGTCATCTCCTTCCAAAAGTGCAATTTTACATGGATTTGATGATTTTATGAAAATGAGTGTTGGAATGTAATGCCCAGGTAATATTCCTTTTTGTGAGCAAATTAGTGCTCAACTTAATATTCTTTTGAATTCTTCTGATTAGCATCATCAGTAGACTACAATACTTTAATATCATGTATCAAAGTATCTCAACCATTTAGAGCATTAATTTGAATATTTAAATTGCACTTGTCATTTTGTGCCAGATGTGCTTTGTTTTGCTTTGGATAATTGATTTGTTGGTTTATGACTTTTTAGAATGGCCTGTTTTCATTTGATGTCTTCTTGCACACAAATTTGATTTTTTGGATAGGAACAAAAAAAATGGAAGTACCTTTATGCTTTCATTTCAGATCAAAGTTTGGCTGCTGTTTCCATAAACTACTTGATGGTCAAATTGGGAAATTCTGTATTTTATTGTTAGGTGTTTACTATTAGGTGACACGGGATTGAGAAAAATCTGTTATAGAAAATGGATCGGGAATCCTTGATCTGGACATAACTCATGCAAATTAGTTGTGTCTCAGTTGGTGCATTGATCAGGGTCATTGTTGGCAACCCTAAATGTGGTGGTTGGTGACTATACGAACTATAGCTGATTCTCTGGAAAAGATAACTTCATTTAGCTGGGTGTTGGTTTATGTCCAATTTAGTGGTCTTTAAAATGATTTATAGGAGAATTTTTTTTTGGTAATAGTGTTTGGCCACTCTCCATTTTCAAGTATTTTTTTTTCACTTATTGTTTTTTTGTCTCTCTAATCTTCTTATCTTAACTTTATCAATGCATCACGACATCTATAAACTGTACAATGACTGATGGTATATAAGTTATAATGTCACTCCCCAAGTGAGACCTCTTTCCACGGATAGGAAGGATGTCTGCATAATAGTTCCCTTGGCACAATCCTTTGTTCGCCATTGATTCATATGCCGCACAGATGTTAGACAACATTCGCCACATATCTGAAAAACACAAGCAATGATTATAGTCACAATAGCAGTAATTCCATATCAATATCACAAGTTTTCATAGAAGTAGAAAGCATAATATTGACTGTACACAAAGCCATAAAATAATAAAAATATAATATAGCCTCCGCTAGGGACGAATATGTAAGAGGACCAAAGTTTGAATCCCACTAGGGATGAATATTCTGGAGGTCGGCCTTTGAGTGTACCTAAGCTGTGCTTTGAATTTACTCAGTAGGCGAACCGGGGGGAAGATCCTCTACCTCCAAGATTAGTTGGATGAAGCCCGGACACTTGGATTAAAAATAAATAAATAAAATTATAATATAACATGTCTCATGATAAACAAAACAAATTGCAAGAAAATAACTATGCAACAAACTATTGGAAAGTTCAAAATGGCACTCAAAATTCCAAGTCCAATAGTAGTGATGTCTGAGAACAAGAACAGAAATATGCCTTATGCCTCTTCTCAATGCCCCTACCACTCTCCTCAGGTTAGTATGGAAGAAACTATAAGTACAAGACTTCAACAAAAGCTACAAAACAAAAGAACAAGATAGGAGAGCCTCCAAAGGAAACCAAAGAATAAGATGGACAATTATAAAACATACAAGGGAAATGCAATGTAATGCCTCAAATATATCAATTCCTACAAGTTGAACTCTAGCAAACCCAACAAGTTTTGCATGTCTATATCTCATGCTTAGAACATACAAATGGCTAATTTGACCCAAAATGACCTCTGTAGCATACATAACGTTCACAAACCCACAATGATCTTGTAATCTCCAGCTAGGTGCAGGACTTTGACCTTCCCAAACCACTAATGTTTTTATGGTCTTGTGATCTCTAGCTAGGCACTAATAGGACCTAACCATCACTGACCAGATCTCATTGCCCATGAGGCTCGTTTAATCTCTTGGCTAAGAACTAATCAGACAAAACCATCTCAACACACAAATGTGCTCTGCCCTTGCTCATCTCTTGGTCCATTCACCGCAAGTATACTAAAAAAACTCTATTTTAGTGCATGCTTACCTCAAATGTAATGTCAATAGAAGTAGCACATCAGCAAGATGAAAAACAATTGCTCTTAGTATGCATCTACGAAATTCCTAAGCATGACAGCTAATGATAAACATGACAAAGAACCATTAATGAAGGATCCAAAAATATTTATATAAAGCAACTCATGCAAAGAAGCAATAAGGTAAAGGAGGTCCTCTGTCAGGTTAGGGTTTTAACTAAACCATCTGAATGTGTCAAACTCATGGTCGGCCCCAACTTTACAACTGTAAGGCCATATCCATACCAATTCAGTGACTTAAATAGGCTAATCATATAATATATAACTTACCCATGACCTCCCCCCTTGATCTCGACATAAACCTTTCCCCTTTCACTTCTTTAGTCCCTACAATAGGTACAACAAATACAATCAAGGGCACCATACACCACGACCACACCAGGAATGCTTTCACACCAAAGTAATTCGTAGGCGGCACAACATGCCACATGGATTCAACATTACAACACACTTATTCTCAATGGACAACACATCACAATTTCACATATTTCACATTCTTAGGGCAATGTCCCATCAAACAATCTCTTGATATAGGCCAACACCACCTCACAAGCCGACACAAGTTAAACATCTTCATTTTGTCCTCATCTCGAAAGCCTTTGGTTCGAACCCAATTTGACAGAAACACCACTGGGAAAGGGGAGAGGATCCTACCTCTAGCTAAGGTTCACTGTCTCTAAGAACTCTCCAAGATGGCATTCACTGTCTAACACACCAAATTGCTGCCTGTTACTGAGAAGGACAATGAGGTTTAAAAGTGAAATGCCAAGATAAAGGAGGAACAATACCTTCAGAGTCTTACTTCCTAAACCCCATATGGTTTGCTGCCAAGACCACCTCTTGTGGCTGTTGCTCATTATTGAAAAGCACTGGACGCAATTGGGCCGTTCAATTTCTTGATTGTTATGCTGATTAGGTGTGACATTTGGGAGTAGGTTTTGGTCCTTGTACTTTGTGATTGCCTTAGATGGGTCATTTAGGTATAGTCTAGATGGCACATTATGAATGATCGCTCGTAATAGTTTGGCATTGGAATGCATGTAGACTATTGTGCGTTATCCTGCCACAGAGTTTTATTGCATTGACCCTTTTTGGGTGATTGGCTAAAGTTGGTCATTCTTGATCTGAGGTGCTCAATTTGTGAAGTCATAAATTAAGAATTCTGTTTATTTGACAATGCCCTTTTACAACTACACTAGATAGTTTGCTATATCATGTAATATATAAATAATAGATTCTATATTATATAAAATAAAAATTGCAATCAGATGCAAACTATAGCAATGCTATATATTAATCCATAGCATAAAGTGTCTTGGAGAAAATATTTTTTCTTCATTTCAGGTTATCAACAAAATGCTAAATACCTTATCAGTGACTAAGAAATCACACCCGCTTTGTATAGGGGCAAACAAGGGCCATCATGTTTAAAAATGCCCAGATAATGACCTTTTCCCCTGTTTTTCGTAACTCCTTATCAAGATTTTAACAAATATAATAGCTAAAGTATTCCCTGATCAATGGTTTAAACAAAACATTATTGTACACAATTTTGAACAGCAATTGTTTTGATAAAAAATACTATTTTCAGGACAAATTTGGGATTAGCTTTTCATAGGGCCATGAGATGGAGGTTCTGGAACAGGGACCTTTAAAATGAAAGACTTTGTCTGGGCATTTTCCCATCATGCAGGCACCACCTAAAGGTTATTAGAAGAAATTAGAGCCTAAACTTTCAAAATTCCATGCATCATTCAGCATGTAAATTCCATTAATTTCCTTCACACCGCACATAATTGTAATCCACATACTAATTATCAGCATTATATTTGATTGTGATGGTGCCCATGTTGATATGAATGAAATGATTCAATGTGCCAATTCCAGCTACAACAAATTTTGATATTTTTTGTGCTTTGCCCTATCTATGTTTGTTTATGTCACATGGTAGCTAGAAGCTTTATCATTCGACAGGATGTTTAAACGGTTACTTTACGATGCAGGTAGATGCTTGAATGGTCGATTTTTTATTGACCAAGCAGATTACTAGAGCCAGTACTCACCCTCTCTATAGTGAAATGAAAAGTTTCATGGGATTCCTTTTTTTCCCCAGGTCAGCAATGCAGCTATGGGAAGTAATTGGGGTGCTCTAGCAAGCCTCAGTTATAGCAGTAGTTATTTCTTTCAGTTCATTAAGCAATAATGTTTATTTTTATTCTCTTTTCTTTGTTTATTTGCTTTGCAAAACGATGTGATGTATCTATCAGTTTGGGATGTGTTCGGCGTCATGTAATTATCGGTTAAAGGCGTGAAAGTTTCGTGTAAATTATGATCCTTTTGTTCTCAGTGTCTCAGCCGTGATCGTAAATGGTTGAACTTCTCAAGTAGTTGCTACTCCAATGTTATGCATTTGTCATACCACAGCACTTCTGCTGTTCCATATCGATATTCATCGAAGGTGAGATTTTAGATCATAGACACCAAGCAGGAAGGTGAGATTTTGTTTCCTATGAGCCTGGAGGCTTGTCGAACTGATATTGTGTACTTTCACTTGCTATTCTATGAACAGGTCCGCATTCATTTGATTTGTGAGGATGTAACTTTGCTCTCGATTCCAAAGCACTGCAACGTTGAAAATTTTGATTAGGTATGTAAACGTACTGAACTAAGTTTAATTGTGTTCAAATTTATTTATTTACTCATGCTTGTTCATGAACATTTTCATGAATGTTTGTTTAACCTTTTAATAGAGCTCAACTATCATTATATATATATATAGAGAGAGAGAGAGAGAGTATGTGTGTGTGTGTTTTGATCTCATGCGCGATCAAATGTATACGATGGTGCGTGATTTTGATGTGGTTGGGATTTCTCGTCGACAAGCGATTCCACCCCCGGTCGTCTCTCCCTCTTGTCGCTCCCCATCTTGATGATATCAAAGAAGTCGCCATTGATGGGGAAGGAGGCGAAGAGTGAGTAAGGGTGGCAATTGAGACAAGGAGGCGACGAGCTCTTTCGGGACGGGGATAGGCGACGGCGATGATGAACTCTCTCGAGACGGGGAGAGGCGATGGTGCAATGACGCAGGGCAGAGATATCTTGTCGGGAAAGGTCGTCGATGAGATCGGCGGCGATGACTCAGAGCAGAGAGATTGTCGGGACGGGGAGTGATGAGAAGGAGAGGCAACGACAAATAGATCGGGATTGGGGGGTTTAGGGTTAGGATTGCGATTTTAGAGATTTTTATTTTGCGGAATCGATTGTCACGTTGGTGAAAAATCTCAACCACGTCAGAATCGTGCATTGTCGCGTAAATTTTGATCACACAGGAGATCAAAATTATAACATATTGTGAATATTAAATAAATTTATATAATTGTTAACAAATATTTTTCATATATATTTTTTAGCAATTAAATTTTATATTCATAAATTATTGATAAATTTTATAAGTGTTCAATATTGTCTTTTACAACCGAATAAACATAAATAAAATTTATCAAATCGAATATCATTGGTCTTACAACCCTAATTTCGACGTGGGAAACAAAAAAAAACCCCCTTGACATGAGATTTTCTTTGTTTCTCTCCCAATTCGCTGAGAGTAAGCACGGCATTAGAATGCAAATCAAGCTTAGGGCACCCTTGATCACAAAACTTAAGTTACAAGCAATGTCATTTGGTAAAGATCTGTGAATATTCGACAAAATGATAGTTACCCAAACTAAAAATATAATAAAATCATACGAAAGGCAATCCAATATACAAAACTTTCATCAATATAGAATTTCAAAGAAAGATCTATTGTACACAATTTTATCTTACTTTATAATAAAATCATCCGTATTGAAAAATTCACTTTGGTTTTCTCGTACCAAAGAAAAAAAAATGACACAATTCCAGCCGTTTATGAGCAAAAGAGTGTGGCAGTTACAACACACCAATCCTGGCTTCGACAGGATCTCAGGTTCAACCAACAAAGGTCAAAAATAAATCATACCAACACCGATAGAAGGTGTCATCGAGAAAATTATCATTTCTTTAACAGTACTGAACTGCATTGAGCCATTATCTTCGACGCCCGGGTTATCGAATTAGTCATGTAGAAGTTTTCGATTGCGGCTGTGAATGGCTCAAGGCTCAACTGATCCTTGCAGTCTGGTTTGATGTCAAAAGAGAGAGTGGATGGCTCTCTCTCGTCCACCAGCAGCAGATTTGGTGCCACTGTCCTTATCCGAGCACGGATGCCTCGAAGGTTATCATAAGGCAGACGGACGCCAGCCACCTCGGAGAGTGCCCTGATGATCTTCCAATCATCTCTTGCATCGCCGACAGTGGGGACTGCCGGAACTGTCCATTGGGCACAACCCTCAGTGTTCTCATGTGTCCCTTCTTTCTCACTGAATGCAGCAGCAGGTAAAACAACATTAGCTCTGTAGACACTTCTATCGCCATGATGACCCTGGTAAACTACAAATGCATCGTCTGGGAGTGTTTCCAAGTTCACATCGTCGGCCCCCATCAGGTAGAGAAACTTGGCAGATCGGATACTCTCCGAGGGGCTTCCTACGAGACCAAGGTCGAGGGCGGCAGCTTGGGCGGCATTGAGCAGCAAGACATTGAAGCCATTCCAGTCTTGTCTGATAACATTAAAAGTCTTCGCTATCGATTCAACTTTAGAAAAGATGGCATCCTTGTCTTTGCGGTTGAAAATTCCAGCACCAACTATAATAACGGGGTTCTTCGCAGATTTCAGGGTGGAGCAGAAAGGGTGGCGGCCCTCCGCGATCTCGAGGAGTGTTTTCGGACTTGTGCCGATATGTTGGTGATCATAGTTAAAGTCAGATGGAGGACCAATATAGGCCACTTTAGCTTGATTTGCTCTTACAGTCTTTCTGATTCTTGCATTTATCAATGGGGCTTCTACTCTAGGCTGCAATTATACAAATTGAGAATCAAAGTTAATCTTTTCTTCAAAAGCAATGGAAATTTAGACAAAGTTGATTGGATTGCAAAAATATCAAATATTCTGATACAGATGTATTTTTGCACTTGAGAGAAACAAATAGAAACAATAATGATGAGAACATAGATAAAATAAAAAAAAAACTTGATGGAAACTTTAGCATCTACATGAGTCAAGCAGACTTATAAACTCTGAGCGAACCAGATTCGACAAAACATGATAGAAGATTCATTATGCTGAACAATCAATTCTTACACCAAGGGACTGTTTACTCAAAGAGACCTGAGAGGACAAAAAATAGGGAAGATAAGTAGAATAACTAGCTTTGCTATCCTCCTTATTTTCTTTCTTCTCATTCCAGTAAAAGGCTATTGAGTCGAAATCCTAGTTTCTTCTTCACCATAGTACACGTTTCTTGATTAACCGAAATCCAATCGACACCTAACATTTATATGCCAAAAACATTGCTTTAAATCAACAAGGATTCTATTATACTTACTATACCTTTTTTAGTCATCTCTTTCTTTCTCATTTTGCTAATTCTTCATATTGGGAGTAAACTAAACATGATCAATTTGATGCCCTATGTCTCGCCTACTTTATTCCCAAATATATTAATGATGAACTAACAAACTAGCTTGAGCTGGATAAGTAATTGAAGACTAAATCGATATGCAAAAGCATATTCAAATGCAGTCATATGGCACATGTTTGTCACCAAGTGTATATGCATATGTGGACTTATATGGGGCTTTGTAAGATGTTTCTAAAACAACCTAAACCCTAAACCCTATGTTGATGTTGCAATAGCAGTATTAAAACTGTTTGTCCCAATTACTTGAGGTTGACTTGAAAGATCTTAAAATAACATAGAACCTTACAGTAGTACCAAAATCTTTTAATTGTATCATGTAGAATTTTATTTGACCTCTCTTCAGCTTGTCCCTAATTATAATTGATTCAAAGTGTCAAATTATTCATCTTCGAACCTAGTGGTTTCATACCATGTTACTGTGTCTTCTTTTAGCATACACTGCAGTACCACTTCAATGTTTTCAACTGATCATATACTTTGAATTATCCCAGGTCCATCATCACATCAATCACAAATCAAAATTTTATCATTTCTGAAAATGCAGCAAGTTACTACCAAGCAATAAGCATCATAATAATAAAAGAGTTTATGAGAACTAAGAATCAGAGCATTATAAATCTACATATAGATTTATTAAAGATATCAAGTTCCACCAGTGTAGACCAATGAATACTCATCTGAGGTTAAATGAGACAGCTGTAGCAGATCATAAATTGGAAAGCACTCATCTCTAACTTCTTTTTGAAATAAAAGTAAATTACCTGGGTGCCAACCAACAGGAAAGCATCAGCATTCTCAAGACCGGCAATATGTGTGTTCATAAGGTAACTAGGACGTAAATCTGCATTAGGATTCACACCATTTCCTTCGCATGCCACATTCTCTGATCCCAATCTGTTCAAAAAGTCTTTCAGTGTCATCATAGATTCTGCATCAGAAAGTTGACCTGCAATTCCAACAATTTCAGCAGGTTTAACTTGTTGGATGACTTCAGCAACCACTGCAAGTGCATCTCGCCAAGACACTGCCTTGAATCGTCCATCAGCACCACGAATCATAGGATCATTTAACCTTTGCCTTTTGAGACCATCATAACAGAAACGTGTTTTGTCTGATATCCACTCCTCATTAATATCCTATAAAATGAGGAACTGGAAATTATTACAAGACAAACTCTGAGATAATTTCTGCTGGAGCAGAGTCACCAGCCATGACCCAGTAAGTTCCAACCAAGAGACTTGAACCATCCATCTAAAAGCTATCCTCCAAGACAAGTCATAATTGATAAGGAGTATTTTTTAGAGAAAAAGCATTTAGTTGTTGGAGACAAATATTGGAACTTGGTTTAGCATGAGAGATCTTGCTGAAGATAAATGTATATAAATATATGAAAGAAAATGCAGATTAAAGTAAAGGAATTATATGAATATCTATCGATGTAGGAGTTATTGTCAGCCAACAGCAAATCAAAGGGAGATTGTTCTAATGGATGAAACAAGAAGACATCAAGGGTAACTGATCAACCACTAGAGTGTTGCTATTACTAGTAGCATAGACTTGAGATATTAAATTTAAGTAAGAACCTGCATAGAGTTCAATGGTTAATCACATCATGCTTCTTCCACTAAAGACGTAACCAGTGGAATTCAATTAGTCTACAAATAATTTGGGTTCGCAAAAAGGCAGTGTATCAGTTGTTGGCCTTTTATTGCTATTTTTCAATTATTTAGCGAATTTAAGGTTCAAGGTTGTGTTTGCTCATTATAAACTATTAAGAGACATTCTTAAGAATTTGGCGATTCAGTATACAAATGAATGAATTTCAAAACCAATATTCAGCAAATATAACTCTAGTTCACAGAATTTTTTAATGGCAGTAAAAGTTTCAATATAATAAAAAACTAGTTCTACTAATGGAACTGAGTAACCACTTTCCATCCTGACTTAGCATTTCTATTTACCTTCCTTTGTGATTTTCAAGATCTGGAAAGTTTTATTTTGAAGAGAAAATGACCTCACAGGATTGTGTTAGCCTCGACTTTATCTTTTACAATAGATGAGAATTTTTCTTATGTTTTACCTACTATGTTTCCTGTAAATCAGTATGTCCTCCAGAAAATTATGAAAACCAGAAATAAATCAAAAGCATCCTGTGGTACAAACTTCAAAACATTCTGCAAATTCACAACTACGTAACTTGAGCTTTGCATTCCCAATGCATAGTTTTCTACCAGATAAATATGAGGAAACTATGCTTTTCAGCAATTTCATAATCCTGAAAAAAATGTGGACTAAAGTGAGCAAAAGAGTACCAAAAGAAAATAAACTTCTTCAATTTTCATTGGATATTTTTTTTGCAATTTTCCTAACTGAATGTTTCCCACTGCAAAAAAAAAAAGTGAATCCTTCAACCCCATCTATGACTATAATACCACAACAGAAGAAAATTTCGTTGAATCTTTCGGTCCTTTCTAGTAGCAGCAAATTACTGATCTACACAAATTACAATGACTATCAACTCAAAGCATACAATCTTGAAATCTCTGTTCTACTAGAACATACTATGTAAAAGTACAAGGTAAGTTGTAATCCGACTCCCTACACAAACAAGTTGGACTAAAACAAACTGAGGTGTAACAGCTAACCTGCCTTAGCTGATTGGAAATTCACTTACCTTAGGATATCAAACATACAAAAGATACCTACAGACAAGTAATTACCAACAACAGGAAACAACTTAGTCATACAGTGACAAAACAAGAGTAGAAAGGTTCCTGAAGAGTGAAGATTAAGCTGCTCTATAATAAGGATGATATTCAAGACCAAGCATTTTGTTAGTAGAGTTATGGCCATTACCATTCTTACAGTGAAGGGCATTCAAGTTTATGATGTTAAAAAGATCCTAATTGAACTACATGAGCAGAGAAATATCTAATACTAATAAATTGTATTTATATGCAGCATTACAAGATGTGAGCTGATATTAGAAATCATTTTTTACATGGAAAAAAGCATCTAAGATATCAAGTTCAGAAAGTGGTTATAGTAGCAACATCAAAACATAGAAAGCAGAGCTTATAATGTATTATACTGCTGAATTATATTCAATACTTAATCAGTAATATAGCAGTAGAATAAAGAGGAGCAAAGTTACAGATGTAGCACAATAAAATAAACATCCCATATATAAATGAGAAATTCAACAGAATAAAACATGTATCATAAAAGAGAGAAATAGCGGACCTCATTCAGACGTGGCACAATTCGCATAACTTCTGGGCCTCTACTATCAATTCTTATGTTTGATCCAACTGCATCAGTAACATCAATAGTCTCTGTACCCTTTAACTCCCAGTTTCTAGCTTTAAAAGCAAAAGGTTTAGAAGTCAGAGCTCCAACAGGGCAGATATCTATCACATTGCCTGAGAGCTCGCTTGTCATGAGTCTCTCAACGTAAGTTCCTATTTCCTCCCCACTACCACGACCTAACATTCCTAGGTCTTGAACACCAGCCACCTCACTAGCAAATCTGACACATCTGTCAAATAAACCAGGCATATTGCACGATTTATCATAGCTTGCTAAAAATCATATAAAGCATTGTGATTTAGTAACAATGTAGCTTTTCACAGTACAAAATCATACTTTTGACCTATAAAAAATTTAAGTTTACTACAAGTATTAGGACAAATTCAACACAAGAGAGACATGTATTATGACAAAATACTATAAATGAAAATACTGAAGTTCTGTCCTCAATCTCTGTTCACTGTAATTGAAATTAGAAAATTATTTGAATCTATTCGCTTATTTCAGCTAAAGACACCTTATGCAAGTGGAGTTCTATAGGAAAAAGAATTACCTTGTGCATTGGATGCATCGGGTCATCACTGTCTTTACAAGCGGCCCCAGATTCTTATCAACCACCGACCTCTTCATCTCTGTGAATCGTCCACGGTCCGCTCCAAAAGCCATCGACTGATCCTGAAGGTCGCATTCGCCTCCCTGATCGCAGATCGGGCAGTCCAGTGGGTGGTTCATCAACAGGAACTCCATCACCCCTTCTCTAGCCTTCTTTGCCACCGCCGTGTCCGTCTTAATTTTCATCCCTATAACACACGAGATCATCAACAGATGAGACGAACAAAAAAAGTAACTTCTCGATCCAAAACAGACCTGGGAGTGCGGGCATGGCGCAGGAAGCGACGGGCTTGGGGGACTTCTCGACCTCAACGAGGCACATGCGGCAGTTTCCCGCGATGGAGAGTCGACTGTGATAGCAAAACCGAGGGATGTCGACGCCGGCGATCTCGCAGGCTTGGAGGACGGTCATCCCCTTGGGGATCTTGATGGGGTACCCGTCGACGAAGACCTCCATGACGTCTTCGGGGTTGTCGACGTGGAACCTGGCGCCGCCAACGGGGGCCCTAGGCGGCAGGTCAGCCGGGTCGTAGGTGTCGGTTGCGGCAGATTGCGGCTTTCGGAAGGCGGAGGACGAGCAGATCCACCGGACGCCGGTGGGGGTAGGGTTAGAGAACCGGGATCGGAGCAGGGGATGGGAACGACGGAGCGCATGGAGGAGAAAGCCCATCTCTCTCCGGTGATTTGGAGCGGCGGCGACGACGAGAAAGCGAAGGGAGCCAAAAGGCACCCGATACCGTATTAAATCGAATTAATAGATTGAATCGATAAATTAATTATTTTTTAAAACTTATTTTGATTTATTCGATAAAAAAATCTTTGATTTTAAAATTTAAAAATCAGTTAAAGATTAGTATTTAAAAAACGTTAAAATCTAACTATCCAACCGAATTAAATTTTTTTTTTTATTTTCATGATAAAATCGATTTATTATTAATCAATCATTTCTAATTCAACTACAATCGAATTAATTATTTTTTTTATCAATTTTAATTTAATCGATAATCGCCGATGGACCAGTTAAAGTAGCTAAACAAACTGTAGTGTATTAACTTTTAATTTTTTTAACATTCCGGATTACAATTACCAGAATACTAATCCATTTTATTTTATTTTTACATTAACTCCTCCATTAATTCTCAAATTTAAATCATTTTAAAAAAACTATAAATATTTTATTTATAATTTTTAAAATTAAAATATAAAGGTGTAATTACAACTGTGATTATAGTAAATTATAATTTAATCCATAATCAGCTGTGAACTGTAATGGACTTGAGGGTTAAAAGTGATTAATAAAATCTAAACCTTATTTACATGATGGCAAGTTAATGTTTAATTATTTAAGTGATATTTTGAATAATTAATTATTACTTTTGAAATGCATCCAATTTCTTTCTATTTCTTTTTCTTTCTGTAAGATCTCACTCTTCCATATTTTTTTTATCCAACTCTTACAGTCAAATTAATTTTAAAAACAACCAACTCAATCTCACAAAAATTTATTACCAACCACTAAGATAAATTAAAAAAGACGAATGAATCTTAATAGATAACCAACATCATAAAATTTTCAAACTCTTGAAGTATATTATGTTTTGAATGAAATTTAAATCCTCATTATCTAATGAGTTCATCCCTCCTCTTGCCATCACACCATAATTTTCTCTTTCATAATAAACTTTGAGTTGGTGAGATTTCCAACTCATATATAAATTCCACCTCAAACCAATCACACCATAACTTAAGATGTCTCTTAAATGCCCTCAAAAAATAATTAAATTAGTTACCAAGAGCAGACTTGTATAAAAAGATAAAAGTTTAAATTTCAACGAAGCCAAGATAATACCCTCTTCTATCGTGACCTAGATGTCACAGATTCAAATCCTGAAAACAGTCTCTTACCAAAGGCAAAGTAAGACTGCGTACAATGAATCCTTCCCCGGATCCCACATGGCGGGAACTTCATGCACCGAGCTACCCTTTTTAATCGTGTAAGACCACTAAAATAGCGAATTTCAATTTTTACAAAAGTAAAACAAGGTGTCTCTTACATAATAAACTTTGAGTGGGTGGGATTTTCAACTCATATGGATTGAAGCCATCTTCAATCTCAAAACCCTCATTCTTCCTTTTTAAGTGTTTCGAGCGCAAAAGCAAGCACACAGCCACAATTAAAAATCTCATAGGTTTCTTGATGGATGGATGAATCTTGATGGACGGCCCTAAATCCAACTTCACAAAATTTTTAAACTCTTCAAGTGTAACGTCCTAGATGAAATTTGAATCCTCATTATCTAAAGAGTTCATCCTATCTCTTACCATCGCATCGTAACCTCAAGGGTGTCTCTTCCATAATAAACTTTGAACAGGTGGGATATCAAACTCATATATGGATTGAAGTCATCTTCAATCTCGAACCCTCATTCTTCCTTTTAAAGTGTTTCGAGCACAAAAGCAGGCACACAACCACAACTAAGAATCTCAGGGGTGTCTCTTGATGGATAAATGAATCTTAATGGACAGCCCAACGCCACAAAATTTTTAAACTCTCAAGTGTAATATCCTGGATGAAATTTGAATCCTTATGACATAAAGAGAGTCCATCCTACATCTTACCATCGCACCAAAACCTCAAGGGTCTCTTCTACAATAAACTTTGAATGGGTGGGATATCAAACTCACATATGGATTGAAGTTATCTTCAATCTCTAAACTCCCATTCTTCCTTTCAAAATGCTTCAAGCACGAAAGCAAGCACACAGTCACAACTAAGAAAAAAAGTCACAACTTACATGAAAGGGGAGAAGCCTAGTAGTTGTGTTGCAGGACTAGAGATCTCTGATACTGAATACAGATTAGAGAAAGGTCATGAAGTAGTGGTAAGCACCTTAAACCTGCAAAACCTAGCTACACAATCTGAATAGCTTCCACCTCTTTACTGCCTCCCCTGTTTGGAAAAGAAAATTAATCAATCCAAAACCTTCCAGAAAAATGATTTTGCACAAAGATACAACTACATTTTGGCTTACAAATGCAGTGCAAATTAGGAATTTATGATCATCAAGCATCAACATACAAAGCCATGCCCCATAAGATTTCAAAAACAAGCTAAATATAGTTACAAGAGTTTCCCCATATGAGCAGATCAGATGAATCTTCCGATATTGACGTTTTTAAGGCTTAATCCCAGACCATTGAGAGTGAGTTAAGTTAAAGAAAGAGTTAGGTTTATTGAGAGGTACAGCAGTTAGGGATGAGATTACACACTGCTAATTGAGAGTTGATTTGCTAAATAAAACTCAAATAACAGGAACTCAAAGAAGGTTGGAGTTGCTTCAATTTTCAGTCAGATATCCTATGCTGTAGGCTCAACTGTCGTTGGATTATTCTTAATAAAGCTGATAAATGAGCAAGCAAACTAAAAAGTAGGATGGAATACCTGACAGGAACCTTGCTGATTAGGTGCAGGATAATTTTGTTCATAGGCCGAAGCCGATCCTTGTTTGTAATCACCATCAAAACCAGCTCCTCCATTGTTTTCTCCACCAAAACCAGGATTCACACCTTGTCTGTAATCCAAATGACTACCAGGCGCTCCTCCCTGCCTATATTCTTGATTAAAACCATAACCTGATCCTTGACTATTATCACCATAACCAGAAGAGCTTCTGTGTGCATTTTCGCCTCCAGGTCCTCCAGCACCGCGTATGAAGTTCCTCTGCTCTGAAGGGACATAATTTGCACGATCTCCTCGGCCAAAATTTCTCTGATATGGAGGAGGTGTTGCATCCCTAAACCCTCCTTGATTACCTTCTCTCACTGCTGATTGTGCATAGTTTGGTTGTTCTCCTTGTCCAAAGCCATTCCTTGGAATAAAATTTCCAGTACCAGGAGTCTCGTAACCCCTTCCATATTGTCCAGATGGATTGTAACTCTGCCGGGGGGCATTGTTCCATCCATCGCCTTGAAATGAACCCTGTTGCCCACTTGGCGGATTTCCTTGTGGCGGTGGCCTGTTATAATTTGGTCGTTCACTTCTATTTTGATTCCGTACTCTACCTTGCCTTCCATATTGAATTGGAGGAGGCCTTGGAGTAATAACACCATTATCATACTTGTCGCCTGATTTTTTTTTTCAGGTTAAAGAAAATACAGAATAGTCAGTACAAACAAATGCAAATCTGAAACATTGTTAAACCATAATGAACTCTGAAAATTGGTAACGCGTATAAAAAAGTGCATAACACATAACTTAGTTCACCCATATCTATTAATGCATAAGTCTCAACCATATTGAAAACAGCTAGGAAAGAAAATTGTACAAACCTCCATATTCCTTATTGACAGGATCAATATATGAGTCAGGCAAAATGAAGACAACACCGGGCAAACCTAATTCAGTCAAATTAAATATAGGTTATAAACTAATATGAACATCTCCAATAAGAAGTTAAACGGGAATGCTCCAAAAACACAATCATACCTCTAAACTTCTCCGACATTTCTTCTGTCATTACAGCCTGAAAACCATGATAAGTCGTGGTGCTACAGGCATACATTCTCTTCTTAGCTTCCTCCACGCTGCAAAGAACAACCAATTAACACTTTTTTTTTATCAGCATATCCATCCCAACAAAACACAAAAGAAACAACAATCACAGTAAATTTGTATGAATAGAGAGAAGATATATATATATATATATATATCAACCAAAATGTAATGAAGTGAAATCTTCTTAAGTTTTTTTTATAACAAGAACGGACGGAAACATATAGACTTAATAAACTCAAACGAGATGATAGTTTTTATTAGGTAGACTACTATTTTTATTAAAAATTTGTAAAGTTAGTGTATCATATTGGGATCATCAAAGCCGTAGAAAATCGGACACAGTTGTACTATATAATGTAAATCCACATGCACATTGAACGGCACTGCTTGAAGCTTCTCTTTATTTAATTTGGATATCATAGAAAGCAAGCGCTCTTAAAAACTATCCTCTAATCCACTCTTAGGTCGAATTTTCACTCGTATAGAAGTATGTAATCATGTCAATTCCATTATCTCTAAATAACCAACCTAAATTTGCTACCTAACATACCAACCAAGATTCTTAGCAAAAGGTCACGATTTCTTCATCGTTTTCCTTCGCCTAAGATGATGCGAATCAAATGAAAGCATATACCGACATAGTAATCCACTCTTCATGGTCACAACATTGTCTTTCAACTCCTACACGATCTTACATGATTCATGTTGGCAATTTGAGCATAAAAAAATAATGAAGAACACCATTAAGCATATTCGAATAAATCTTTTAATTCCGTTTTTCGAGGATTGATTTTTTTACCTTCCGACAACCTTGGCCAGCGTTTGGACGTATGTCTCGATCATCTCATCGCGAGTTGGGGCGGGGTCCTTTGGGAAATCCATAGTGATCAGCCAGTGGTTGTAGTCGCATCCCTCAAAGAGAATCTCGTCCGGCGAGATCTTGCTGTCCATTCCTCCTCCAGGATGGCTGGTTCCAAGAGCCATCGACGAGCGAAAGAAGCGACGCTGCGCGAAGAGGTAGTCCGGTCGGAGGCTCGAGTTCGCGAAAGGCGCTGGAGATGCGGTGGAGGAGTAGAGAACCGTCGGAAGAGGACGAGAGGCAGATACGGATGAGAAAGAGCGAGGACCTCTCATCAAGGAGGACGAGAAGGCGACGGCCCGGCGGAGGCGGAGAGCAGCTTGCGCCATGGCGAGACCAGTAAGCTCGACTAGGGTTCACCGTCTAAGACCAGCAGAGAGACCAGAGGGTTTTATAGTAAAGGATCAATTAGAAGTTTGGGCTGGGCTCCTAATCTGGGCCCAAAATGAATCTAAAGACGATGTTAAGTATAATTAACTTCAACAAAAATAAAATCTATCATTTCAATAATTTCATACGATTAATCCCATCTAGAAGAAGGAGATAAATTGAAAAATTACAATTGATTACTACGGAGATGACATTATCTCAGTTTCGTCAGAATTTAATGTTTATTCATTTCAGTAAATCTGTCTTGTAGTAATCAATTCAATCATGTTCCGAAGACAGATATAATATATAATTAATAAATATTATTATTATTAATTTGATAATCTAGATTCTGCAAAGCCTAATTAATTTTAAAGTCACCTATGGAATAAATCGTCTCATTTGATGTTCAAATTTCGATTCTTTTATTGTTGTTATTCTGAGTACTTTTCTACAAAAAAAAAAAAAAGGTAGAATCCGTCACCTTAACGGCCCCACACGGTCGATTCTGAGTACTTTACTATTACATCACATCCGTAGGGTATAAGTGAATAACGAGCTTTAGCAATCACACATGATAATTTTGAGCAAAGTCTAATTAATTTTAGAGATAGATGTGTTAATACTCAAGTGAAATTTTAATGAATGATTAAATAAATTTAAAATTAGGTCCTATAAATTAGTGGCGATCCAAGTTAATGAATTAGTGGCGATGCCGTTAACTTGCAACCCTTGCAAGTTCATAGTGGTTAGGGAGAGACAATGAGTTTGGAGCTACCAATTTCGAACCCTTTTTTTTACTATTATTAAAATAACATCTAATATTTAAAAATATTAAAATAGAGTTTCATTATAAATTTGGGTAAAAATAAAATAGACATCCTCTTTTGTAAATTGATCAGATATCGTGGATGATCAAGTTACCGATCAATAAATCGCTGACGTACATACTCTTCGAAGATAACCGTCGGAAAAAATAAAGGAATATAAAAAATATTAAAAAAGAGAGTTAGAATGACGTTGGGAGTGAGTTTTGGCAAACCAATCCGACCCTCAAATTAGGATTTTACATGAGAAAAGAGTTTAAGGACTTGGGGGATTAGGATTGATGTGTGCATATCTGTGCCTCTGGGTATGAGCAACCTTTTACAAAGTTGTGGATGTCATGTTAACACATGTTTCGAAATACTCGTTCCAAATTAGAAAGATCCTGAAACGTGTATTCATGTTCCGATATACTTGTTCCAATTGTTAGTGTCTTTTTGAGATGTCTTCCTATTTCTCTGGGAGAAATAGTTTTAGGATTTCCTGATCTTGCGGTGTAAATTAGTTTTGTCAACTTGAGTTCTGTACAGAGTCCATATGAGAGACCAAAGTTGAGACCCGAGACTAAAAAGAGATCGGCGCCTGAGGTCGAGTGGACGTTAAAGTCGGAATCTGAGGTCGAGACCCGAGACTAAGAGGTTGACGCTTGAAGTTGAGTGGCCATCGAGGTCGACACCTGAGGTCGAGACTCTAGACAAAAAAGAGGTCAGCAGTTAAGGTCAAGTAGAAGTCGAGGTCAGAACCTCAGGTCGAGACCCGAGACTAAAAAGAAGTTGGCGCCTAGGGGCGAGTGGACGTTGAGATCGACACTTGAGATCAAGACCCGAGACTTAAAAGAGGTCAACGCCTAAGGAGCGAGTGAACGTTATCACATGAGTCAAGTGGGAGAATGTTAGAAAATAATAATTATTTATTATTTTATAATATGACTCATATAATTAATTAAGGGGCTTATTGGTCATTAT
>JBBMKF010000112.1:5222953-5234909 GCA_037834155.1 Curcuma caesia
GAATATGATGCAAAGATGTGACGGAGTATTATTCTAATTGTTAATTTGCATGCATGGAGCCATCCACTTGAAGAAGAAGACGAGTCATGCAATGGAATATGTCTTGATTCTTGTTTGTTTGCTTTTTTTTTCCCCCTGAAGATCGAGGTGCCGTCAGTTTAAGCTCAAGAATTAAATATTTAATTACCTAGAGCTCTCTCATCGTGCTTGCTCGATCGCAAGCATATTCCTTATCTGACTTCGTATGCATGAGGAGCTAGCTGATGAATGATCGATGCACCTTTGAATCGTTTTATAAACTCGTCTTAAGTTTGAAAGATTAATTAGTGGCCAAATCTCCTGTTGGACAATCTTCTGTAAGATGGTTGCCGGAGTTACTGGGATAATCTGAATTGAAATTATAGAAAAATAACTCAGACTTATCTGTTGAGATGATTTGAATTGATAATCTCATACTACCAACTTAGCTAGATCTCCAAATTAAGTTATCGAGTGCACAAGTCGATCAGAACTTATGTTGTTGAATGCTCAACCATCACATACTCACACTAGATGAGTGGATTGAATGCTACGAGAGCCGAGAGACTTGGATGTCAAGTTATCCAAGTGTGAAGTGCTCTCTGAGTGGTCTAGATAGTGTCGCGAGGTCCGAGCGGCCCGAGCACTTCCAAGCCCAAGTAGGAACCCAAATGCTGAGTCGAAAGAGACTAATCTTGATTGCCGAGTCAAGACGTCGAATGCTTGGGCGCAATGTCCAAATATGCAAGAGGACAATCCGAATGCTTGAGACGTGCTTGGGAATGAACCCAGAGCCTGAGTGCCACCAACTGCTCAAGTCCGAATGAGTTGTGTGAGTTGCGTCGCCTGAGTCCGATTTAGGAAATTAAAACAGCAAGGAGGTCTGTGTTCGACATAATTTCCTTAAAACATATTCATCTTTTCTAGCAGTGCTACGAGGTTAGGTTGGACGTCTATTTTCTACGATACAAAAGCAAAAGTACGATCGCAACCTAACACAAGTTGTCGTGGTGAACTAAGCATGTACCAAAATGCTATCATGGGTAAAACTATCAAGCAATATGCATGATAGAAGAAGAAAAAATGAGAAGGAATAAAGTGGATGGAGTTTCAATTTTTCATTTGTATCTTTTCCTCCTGCTTGTAACCAACCTATATAGGGGTTTCAATCTTCAGTTGCATTTAAATGGCTAAATAAAGCTCATTCAATGCCTAAGCATTAAGACAGCCGTCGACCATCATGGTTGGTTGTTTCTGTTCGATAGTTACGGATTTGCTATTAACACTCGATTGTTTCATATCGGTCATATTAATGAGCAAGAAGTAAAAAGAGATTTGAGTGACAAATATTGACTGATTCGACTTAGGCAGACTTAACCCTGTTTGGTGCGTGCAAGTAGTGCTCACATAACAACCACTTGGTGTTAGTGCAATCTAAGCCTTGAATTCTCACTCCCTCTTGCAAGCTATGCGCACATGCATTTACAACTTTCACAGTTATGATTTATTTTAAATCACCTTAATGCATCTTGACTCCCAATGTAGGGCTAACGTCCCATTCACAATGAAGTCTAAGTCATCTTCCAGTCATCACTTTTTTCATTCATATTTTCCAACAATCCTCCGCATCAACAAAATGGTTCATACAACCGCAAAGCGCTTCTTTGAGTTGGGCATTGCATGCCTCATGTTTTACAGAACCTTCACTTGGCCATGCTAGCGCGACGAGACTCAAAGCAGGAGGAGGAGGATATCTAGAGAGGTCGGCACAATTATACTGTACTATACTATACTATCGACACAAATGATCCTCCGGATGAGATAAATCTTCCATACGCCGCCGAGTAGTACTTTATTCTCTTCGGCATGCATCTTCCTGTGGCTTGAAACATCCCCGTAGCAATCCCAAACCATAAAGAGAGGGAGGGAATTGGGGAATTAGTTCGATCCTTATCGAAATGCAAGCCACTTTTTTGGCATCAAAGCTGAGAGTGGAGTTAAAAATATATTCCTGCATGTGCTGGCCACATCTGTATGTGCATCTGAACCAGAAAAGAAATCCTTTGACTACAATGTCAACTCCTATATCTCCATCTAGCTCCATCTCCATATACAGTTGATCGATATTCCTAGTGACTTTCCAGCGCCTATATATTTCCAATTCAAACACAATGCTAGTCCCACAGCTAGCTACGACTGAGCAACATCGCCCTACAGACCAACCGACTGACCGACCGACCGACGATCTATTGTACATATGGATAAGGTGATGAAGTTAGCATCCCAGCGGGCAGTGGTCGTCTTCAGCTTGAACTCGTGCTACATGACCTACAGTGTGAAGAGCCTGTTCAATGATCTCGGAGTCAATGCTGTCGTCCACGAGCTTGATCAGGACCCGCGAGGGGCGGAGATGGAGAAGGCACTCGTAAAACTGTTAGGGAGAAGGCCGCCGGTGCCGGCGGTCTTTATCGGTGGCAGGTTTATCGGCTCGACAGATAGAGTCATGTCGTTGCACCTTGGGGGAAATCTTGTGCCCTTGCTAAGGGAAGCAGGTGCCCTATGGCTCTGACCATAAACATCTACTACATAGAGAGGGAGCTAGAGAACACATGAGGAACTTAACTTGAAGTGTGAGTTTTCTGTGTTACTGGTGCTTTTACAGAGTGTGAAAATAAATCATAGAGTGACTTTAGGGTGGGTTCGTGTCGATTATCAGAGCTAATAGAATAGAGATTTTTTATAAATTAGAAAAACATGCGATCTTTTCATCAAGTGCTATCACAATCAAGATTGAAAGCAATAAGGTGATGGACTAGATGCTCATTTGAGTTCTCAATACGCATGCCTGCCTTCAATCAAGGATAAGAGAATAATAATGGTAAAGTGAAGACCAATAAGATTCTTGAAAGGCAATTTGTGTGCTTTTGTTTATCAACAGGATGTAATTCTGATTTGATGAGATAATAATGATAATAATAATTGTGCTGATGCTGCAATATAGAAATAGCAGATACTGAAGCATTGATTGTATTGTGAAACAAGAAGCCATGAGGTGCACAAGAAATTCCATAATCTAAGAGAAACAAGGCAAGTCTTGAGGATTTTATCACAAGTCCATATCTTTGGAACAAGAAGAACACAAACTGCAAGCAGCATTACGACCACTTCGAGGGTTTAAGCGAGAAATTAGTATAAAAAAGAGAGGTCGCAAGACAATCAATTCATGTAGTCATGATATTACAACTTACATTCCAGCAAGGAAACTGGATTAGTCTGGTTATGAAAATCATTCTTCCTCTGGTTCTTCTTCTTCCTGGAGTAAGTTTTCCCTGTTGTCATGGGCCCAAAAACCGCGTACATCCATGAGCATGCTAGCAACAGTACCACCTTGCTTACAGGTGAGAAGGTCAGCAAGTGTGATCTTAAGAGGATCAGCTGGTTTGACCATGTCCCAAATTTCATCTCTCACATCTTCAATACACAACTCGTAGTTCCCGCCCTCGATCCACTTTTGGTGAACATCTCTGCCAACAACACATGATGAGGGAGATTAAGTGTCAAGGGCAGCAAGCAGAATAGGCTCAAATAGTGCATGGAAATGCTACAGATGCTTGTTTCCAAGTACATAGATTTTAAGCTATGGCCTTCTATTGGGCAAAGTTTTAAAACTGGAGAACTTCATGAATAATTGACAGTTATTTTATCCATTAAACCAATTTGTTAGTATGCCTAATGATTTTTCATTTAAGTAAAATAGATCCTCTAAACCATCCACAGTTTTGTGCATGAATGTAGATATTTTTAGGTCAACGTGGTTGGTCGCCATATCAACCTTAATAGTTAAAGACCAAAACAAGGTGAGAAGAAGTAACAAAAACTCATACGTCAATTCATCATGGTAAGGTGAATGTGCACCCTGCAAATATCTTGTACAGAGCGGCCATTCAGCCATGGCAATCAGATGACTCTTGCCACATCATTTCTCCCTCCACACATATATATACCCCCCTAGGCCCTATAAGCTTCCTCCCCTTGTACTCATATTTTGGATGTTAGAAATTCTAAACACCCTCTATAGTAACTTCATTAATTTCTTTTAATCTTCTTTCTCAAGCATGCATACTTGCATCTCCTTACTGTCCAAATGTCTATTTACATGTTAAAATCTACATTTATTAGCTACAAACTATCTACAGCATGTATAATATGCTATTAACTATAGAAAAACATCTGCTGATTTGTATTTGAGCTTAAATGCATATATGAGCTAGGCCCTACTTGAGCATGATAAAACTCTTTAACATGTATTATCACTTACCAAAACAGGTTTGATTGAACTTGTGCTCAGATCCACCTTCATTTGTCAATAACCCAAGCAAATTAAAGTGAATTTTGGAGAACTATCATTTTCTCTCTTCCACATAATTGTAGCTTGTAAGAAGATAGATATACTGTTATAAGCTTTGTTTATACGCTAGCAGTCACATGACAGGTGAAACATCCAAAAGTTGTATGCCAACTATATGTTCTTTAGTCACTCATATTGTTGACAACAAAATTTATAATGCGTTGACATCACCAAAAAATAATGGGTTAATTAATAAACCTTGAATCAAGGTATTAAATCTCACACCATCTCACCCGTACCAGTAAGCATAACTTTGAGCCAAGACACTAACAAGGGTTGAGTAGCACTCCTTGGAACCTTTGACAGTGACTTTCTGCAGTGATTTCAAAGGTGATTTTATGGTCACCATGTCTTCAGCGAATTTCCTCTTCCTCGTCATTCTCCTACTACTGATGCTGCAAGAGTTCGACAGCAGCAGCTTCCTCGTGTCATGTTGACCAGCATCACAATCAAATGCTAGCCTGGAAACAGCTTTGTTCTGGCTGGGGTTGGATACCTAGCTTGGAACAAAACTTTAAACCTTGACTTGAACCTTCTACCCAACTATCTAGCTTAGAAAATATCCTACTCAGTATTTTAAATACTAGATTAACTTAACAAGGTAGTAATCTCACATAACCATAGTGAAATACCTAGTTACATACCTAATCCCAAAATCACCTTTTTTGTGTAAGCTGGATTTTGGTGGGTTAAAATGCAAGTCATCTTCCCAGATTTTGGATTTGGCATCTTACAGGGTTAAAAAGCTTACGTAATATAACATGAAACTTCCATGTCATCAATTTCCCCTAGGTTGAGTAAAAACTAAATGGAAGGATAAATTTGTTAGGCATTTCAATTTTTTTGCAAAAAATCGCGATAATTGCTAGTTGCATAAAAAATTGTAAGAAATTCTAGTTGAGGTAAATTAATTAACTCAAGAAATAAAAGATGCTTTGATGCTGTTCGTGTTGAGATTTCAAAAGGAGGGCCAGCAACAATACAAAATTAAAAGAAACTCTCTTTGGCACGAATACTCAAGTGAAATGTTACATTTTGAGGGTAAAATAATCATTATGTGGTGCAAGAGCCAGATTTAAAGCTTATACTTGAGATGCATATAGCACATCCACATAGCTTGATATAACTCATTTAGATAATGAACTACATTTGTGCATAATGCATGGCTTTGTACACAAGCAAGGTAGTACTTGTAGAGGATACACATGTAACATAACAATAGCTATAAATGAAAAGAACCTGAAAAGCATATGAATATCAGCAGTGGTAAGATAGCCCCGTCCTTGAAGATCAAGACATTTGAATAAGTATGTTAATCCTTCAGGTGTGTCCTTGTTTTCCAGGGCTAAAACAAAATCCAGAAAGCTTTCAAAGTCCATCTCGCGAGTATTACCACCTCCAGCTTTGCTTCGACGTACATGCTCATCAAAAACTGTTAAGAAAACAAAGCAGAGACAGGTCAAGGGACATTTTATTTCATGGGTAAATTTCTGTGCATCAAATTGTACAACATTTCAGTTAATCAATATAGTATCTTTATTCTGGCATTCTTTGTGGTAAAAGAGGTAATAGTGTTTTTCCTGAACATTGCTGTTCTCAGCTGCCTGGTATCTGTTATTTTTCAAAGAGCCTACTAATCTAACTTAAGACAGCACAGTGTTAATTAGGCGACATAAATGAAATCTGCATCAAAAGGTTTCTGATAATTAGAATGTTTTTAGAATTGATAATTAGAATTAAAAATGGAACTACAAGTACTACTCCAAAACCAGTCATTGTCATAGGTGGCTTCCAAATTTTTGCTACATGCTTCTACGAGAGTGATTGTTATTGACAAGCTTATGACTAGGTTGGTTTGAATGACTACATTTGAGTCCACACATGACTCTCAACACCCATCACATAGGTGAATTAGACGAAAAACTAAAAGCTTCTTATAGTTTCAATGCTGGAAGAAAAAGGTTGAGAATTGCATTAGGTGGGTAGGTTTTTCATCATAATTGATGAAAGGGGTCTTTACCACCTGAGTCTAATAATATAGTCCTGCATAAAGCTAAATGGAGGGAAAATATTCATATAGCCAACCCTGAATAGTTGAGACAATCACGAGTTGATGATGATGTTGTTGCAGTTTTTGAACATCTAAGTCCTATCTTACTAATTCCTGATAGAAGTCTCCATCCAAAATTACTTGCATAGCATCCTTTTTCAACTAATGAAATAAAGAAAACAAGCTATGGCATGATATTTCATAGAAGTTGAGAGATGAAGCAAATTGATAAAGGCAAATTGTACCCATGAGTGAGTATGCCCTTTATTTCTTACCTTGGTTCTACTGAAAGAAAAAAAACTAGGTGAATATGCAATTAAAGAGTATTTGATTTTTTTTAAAAAAATTGCATAAATTTTCTAGAAAACCTCAACTCTTTTTCAAGCACATACATATGGATATAATCGCGCAAAAACAAAGATATAAATGAAGTACAAGGTCATAGAACAGTATTGCTTTACAAATTCTAGTTGCAAAATAATGACAAATGATAGGTAGAATGATATTCACTAGTCAAAGGTTAGATCAATACCTCTCTCAATAAAGATTTCAGTTAGTGTCCCATCAGCATATTCTTTGAGCTCTTGTTTGCTCAGAGTTCCATTCTTGTCTTTATCCAGGGCAATATACATATCTGTGGAATAGTAACACAGTGAAGATGTAACAGAATTTAAAATCATTTGCACCTTAAATGCCTTTATTATCAGGTTAAAAACTGATGATTGCAAGTAATATCCATCGAAAACACTTGTGAATTCCATATCACTCGCAAAATGCCAAAATCAGCTTAAACAGATTGCATTGGCCACAGTAGTAAATGATAAAGCTATCAATATAAGTTTTGGTGATATCGACTAGGGATGCAAAAACTCAAAATTGCAAGTAATATCCATAGTGATATATCACTTGCAACATGCCAACATCAACTTAAACAGCTAGCATTGGTAAGTGTAGTAAATGAAAAAACTATCAATATCAGTTTTGGTGATATTGACTCATGATGAACAAACAATTTTCTACAAGGGCAAAATGAAAAGGCACTGCATTAGTCAGACACAGATTAGATCCTTACAATGGTAAAGAAAACAAGAAATATCATATTATGTAATATGTTCAAGTTGGGGGATAAATAATGATCCTTTCCACGTGTATCAATTCATAATTTCAGTGTTTACCCTTCCAAGCAAAGTGGTTTTTTCATGAATAGATCATTTTTCACCCAAATTGTCATAGAGCAGCAATAAAATTGCCCAAGGTAAGCCCTGAATAGTCATGCACATCCATAATATATGATTCTGGATAATCTAAATTATTAGAAAAGGTAGTTCATTTTAGTGTAAAACTGAAGTCCATGATAGATATTTTAAGATTCCATGTCATGGTGCATTGTTGCAAAGCTGCTGTTTTGGCTTATTCTTCATTGTTTTACATCTTTATCAGGCTTCTAACCAAGTACTCCACCTCTTTGTGCAAGTTTCTACAGATAGGAAGAATAGGATGGTGAAGTGTAATGTTGATTGATTTACAATTCAATAAATATTTCTTTTTTATTTCACCAGAATTTAAAACAAGCAAACATGAACCATAGTAAACATTAATATCTCATTTGAGTTAATCTGAACCTCCTTTCCACATTAAGCTGCTGAACTGTCATCTGACGATTGGCAATAGTAGTAGAATCGTCGTTTAATAGAATGAGAGGCACTTTGTACTCCAACAGGCAACTGATAGTTATCGAAATATAGCCATGGAAGCGATCCATGTTTTTGTAAACAGTAACAGAATGAGAGACAGAGAGAGTATTAGAGAAATGTATCAAACAGTAAAAAAGTAAATAATTTGTGTATTAGAAGTAAGCCATATAGAAATTAGACCAACATATCTAATTACTGAAGAACTGAACTTCATATTCACCATACCATTGGACGTATGATAAACCACATTCACTTATCTTCACTGACTTCTAGTCGTATTGAGTCTCTAACTTTGAAAAATTATTAGTTAACTCAAGCATACATAATTATATGTGAAGATTGGATCCTTGTGACATTATAAAATAAGCTGAGAGGAAACATCAAACAAGGAAAACAACTGAAGCTTAAAAGCACATGAATTGTCAACCAAACTTGATAGGTATCTCTCCAATCAGCGAAAGAATATCTAACATAGAAGCTGAGAATAACAGGATCTGCTACTTACATTGCAATAAGGAACAGTAGCAACACAAGAATCAGAAATGCATAACATACCACATATCCTCTGAGCAGAAGTTAATGAAAACCAATTTTCTGCCTGCTCTGTGTCAGGAACTTCCTCTTCACTTTCCTAACAACAAAAAATAAAGTGAAGTCAATATCATACAACTAGAAGTAGAGCCCAGCATTGATTTGCACGGCTCAAATATGTGTAATTGATAGATCTTAGTATAGCATATTTGAGAAAACAATTGGCAGTGTGGAAATTACCATTTGTTAAAAACTGGTTTCCAAATTAGTCATTTAAAAATCAAGTAAAAGCCCTATTAATGCAAAAGATGCAAGCAAACAAATCATTTGAGCATTGATGTCTGTAGTTTTATTTCTACCAGAATATAAGCTAAAACTACAACTTGATCCCTAGGCATTGGATGAAGCATAGGAAAGCTCATCACGGTACCAAGGCTCACACTGCGACTCATACTTAAAGGAAAGATTTACTTTCATCACTTGAACCATTGCCTGTATTTTCAAACCATTGAACTACAACTAATTTCATGACTAAACTCCCTACTAATCTCCTAAAGTAAAATAAAATAAAAAAGCTATCTTAGTGTCAAGATGCTGTACTACAAACCAAAAGTAAGATTCCAAAGAAAAATAAATCAAATTTTATGTCATCCGTGGTAAACCTGTCAGGAACACAAGCCAGATTAATATATTGTATGTAACCTGTAAGCTTAAGGACCAAAGAAACCTGTAAAAATTCATTAAATGGTAATGTTGGGAAATGAAAGCAAAATTGATCAAAGCAAACTAAAAGAAAAACTGTAAAAGATGACACCAAAGTTAGGCTAGAACCACCTATTTTTGATTGGATATTAAATGAACCGAAAAAAATCATATATCATAAAAAAAGATAGTCCAATGCATGAAGCTCCCGCCAGTGCGGAATCCCAGGAAAGGCTCGGACCACATTAGATCTATTGTATGCAGTCTTATCTTGCATTTTGCAAGACACTATTTCTGCAACTCCAACCCGTGATCTCAAGGTCACATGACAGCAACTTTACTATTGCGTCAAGGCTTCTCTTCAAAAAAAAAAAAAAGCATATATCATATCAACTAAATATCCACCATGCTTTGAGAAAGAGTAACAAGTGCTGAATGCCTACTTTTCACAATAGGAAAAATTGTGCAAGCTATTGCAAGTCGTTTGAAAACAAGAAAACTAAGAAGCAGAAAAAAAATATTCTCCAAGCAAACAAAAAATGGTAATATACATGTACATGCATCAATCAGTGCAGATCTCTAAAAAGACAAGATTGTATAGTTTTGTCATGGATGACTGAAAAATTAGGGTCAAACTAAAAATGGCAGCACCCTGCACCGACATACTACCTGGTGAAGTTCCATGAGCTCCTGGAGACAATTGCTAAGCAGCACCTTTTTTATGCACGCTTTTCCTACGATTATTCAAGAAAATCCACATTAGCATTACCCAAAAATTATCAATTTTCTTTAGCAGAAACCTGGAAAATCCTCCTGCAACATATTCCAATTAGTACAAAGGTTTGATAAGAAAACCTCGCCTATGAGGATCACAAAAGAAGAAGAATTTCCGTGCAGCTATTCGACAATACATCTGAATAAAGGCTTCGAGTATATCACGAAGTTGTGCCAAATTAGGAATAAGACCTTTTATATAAGACTCCATTTCCTGTAATCAGCTACTGTGATAGTTAAAATGGGGGTACAAAACCAAGATATTTAGATCTGTAGCCAATTTCAACACTCAAGATTAAATTTATTTCATACCTGAGGTTGAAGAAAACCATCAGAATCCTCATCAAGCTCACTCATATCAATTCTTGCCTGGGTAAGTGAAACCTGATGCAACAAGAATGGAAAGAGATGGTGCATGAACTTCAGATATCCCATGAGAAAGTTGAGGTGAAATTATGACATAAATGACTGGCTGACAGTGATATGAATACACTTCATAATTACAAATTGTATCCAAAGAATTATTTGCACATTATCACTTGTTAGCAGGGTCATAAACTGTATTAGGATTGGGAATTTGTGATGAGGTATGTGACTTGATCTCTCCTTGCAAGACCCAAACAATTTACCAATTGAGGCTATCCCTCTGTGTGCATTGCAAGCTGCCTCAAGTATGTAAGTTTTCTTATTCTCATCCCATCTTCTTATTCCTTCCATTTTCTACCTCTTCCTCAAGTTTGGCTCATCAGACTCATTTTACATACCCATATCCGGACTGTGTCATGCTGACACAAGTCATGGGAGGCAGTGAATGTGAGTTCTGGTAACAAAGAATAAGCTTGTAGAGATTCATAATCCCACATTTCATTACTTCATATTGCCATTATCTATAACCTAAAGCACAACATTACTTAGTCTTGATAGACAAGCAATAAGTTGGTAGCCTACATCTGGTGTAAAATATCAAGATATATTACATTGCACAATGTTCATCAGCTTATCCACATTCCTCGTAGCCTCATTCTTGTTTGTAACAAATCTACTTATCCAAGTCACCCAGCTGCAGCATATATCAATATGAGTTGATGTAGTTGAATCAAACTTCAAAGCTTCTCTGACGAACCTTAAAAAAGTTGATGAGCATTCATACAGATGCTAAAATTCAGTAGTGTTACAAATTTACAATTACCAGTGTTCAGTTTACACAAATAAACCTCAATGTAATATGTGGAACATGCATTAAAACACGGATCTACAAAAAAGAACACAATCATCTATTAGTCAGACTGATTTCAATCTAAAAGCGTAGAGTTCCTAGAAAAAAGAACACAATGAATGCACAAGTGGAAGAAAAATAACTTTTTAAACATGATGAAGATAGAACTGGTAAATAGGAAATATAGTGTACAATAATGGTAGTGAGTCCAAATAATAATTTCTTTATGCAATGGAATAGTAATATGTATTTGGCAGATAACCAAGACTAACAGAAAAAATGTTCAAAATTTCCACATTCATATTTTTTTAGATAGAGAAAAAATTGGTGTAATACTAAGGAGATGAAAGTTACCGTTCGCATCACATATAGATAGAAAGGCAGGATGGCAATTCTGCCAGCTTCATCCTTTTCAAACTTCATGAAGTTTGAAGGGCTAAAAAATCTTCTGCACTTAGCACCAATTTGCTCCGTGCAAAGAGAGGCAATGTGACAGAAATCTTCATAGTTCATCTGTAGGAGGCAGTAATCAAGACATTGACTATCCATAAAATAACTATATA
>JBBMKF010000112.1:5328472-5341234 GCA_037834155.1 Curcuma caesia
TGTGTGGTGTTGGCGGAACCGCGGAATAAGATCAAGGATTAAGAATTAAATAAATGTTTATTTTATGTCCAAGAATTTATATTTATTTCTTTGCTTCCGCATGTTAAACAGAAAAGAATATTTTAATTGAGTTATGTTATTTAATAAGTAAAGGTTAAGGAAAATTTAAAGTACGTAACGTCTCCCTATTAGTATAAGAAAGAGGGGGGCGTTACACAAAATGACTAATCATTGAAACAAAATGAACACAAGAATAGGGGCTATTATTTAGCATCTCCTCTACGTAATGCAATTGATCAAAATAAAAAAATTAAGAAGTGAAGTCTCCATCATATCGAATCAAAAGAAAATGGTCATAATAGAACTGCTAAAAAACCAAAACATAAGATATTTAAAACTATCTCATATACAAGATAACAAAAAAATATTAAAAAATCCTAAGAAAGTTCATATTATACTTTATTAAATATCAAAAATATCATATTGCAAAAAAATTGAGGTAGTACATTTGTTAGCTTGCCTTAAGAATTACTTCAAAAATACCTGATAAGTTTTATTCTTTACAAATCAATACAAACCTCTCATTTTAAAAATTTTCCCTTTAAAATCAATGATCCTCTATTTTTTGACGAAAGTTAAATTAGTCCTTTAACATCATCCAACCTCTTAGTCTGAAATACTTACAGGAATTTTATCCTCCAATAGATTATACCTCTTTTAGTATAGAGATATGAAAATTGAATGTTTTATGTTAGTTTAGAATTTTATTTTGTCTCTCTCTGTCCCTACCTCTTCAACTCTAACCAACAACTTGTCTAACTATAGAATGTATTGATTATATTTAACAATAAATCCAATTCAATTGATCCATATTGAAATTGACTAATTCATGTTCCAAGCATTCTAAGGGAAAACATTCCATTGGAGACCTAGATCTACCAGTTGATAGCATTCCCCTCTTCTTCCCCCTTCCTCCTCATCTTAGCATGATGTGAACAGAAGGCCCCCAGCCTTCTCTTCCTTTCAAGGGTCACAACCTTTTGTTTTTTTTATTCTAAGCAACATCTGCAACCCTAAGTCAAGTAGTTTGACATTGACAATGTAAGTAATTAATGCGTCCTATAATTTTGAAGTTTCATGTATAAAGTCAAGTTCACTATACCAATTCTTTTAGAAAATACAGTTATTTTTATTGAATCTTTTGCTTGTTGCTCATAATATAAAGGCTATACCAATTCTTTTAGAAAATACAGTTATTTTTATTGAATCTTTTGCTTGTTGCTCATAATATACAGTCAAGTTGGCTTGGCTTCTAGCAACTTTGGTTGCTAATACATCATATTAACTATCATACATATAACAGACAATTGACTGTATTGCCAAGGGTGAGGTTGGACTAGGGTCATCAAATTCAGCACTGGTTTACCCATTAGAAGGTAAAAAATGTGTAAATATTAGCACCTAGAGGACCGAAGCATAGTAAGGGAATTGAGGGGCAATCAGAAATAAGAAGAGAGCATTCTAACTCAATATAGATAAATTTGAGCTATTATATATCCATTAATTATTAGCAGTAGGAAGGCACCAAATGCCCAACCACTTCAGATATTGAAGATGAAGCAACCACTGAGAGTTGAGATGATGCATTGCCATGGAGACCTGTCACTAATTATCTTCTTCTACCCTAATAATTATAACATAATATCGGATGCAATGAAGGGGGCCTTTGGCACAACAGTAAAGTAGTTACGGTGTGACCTGGTGGTCATGGGTTTGAGTCGCGGAAACAACTTTGTGCAATATAGGATAAGACTGCGTATAATAGATGTTTTTCTAGAACCCCGGGTAAGACCGTATGCACTAAGTTGCCCTTTTTAATGTGATATGCAATCATATTTGCTAGTTTGACATAGAAAATTAGACAAAGGAAGATGGGCAACCAACAAATGAATTCATGTTTATAGAAGCATCAAAGGAATAGAACAAGCATCTAGGTACCTCTATAGTATCCACAACGTAACCAGAAAGTATAGAAATCCAAATACCCAAAACTGCGAGCCAGAATATTGCCTCCCATTGAGTAATCTCAGGTGCATCCTCTTCATCATTATCCTTATTTTGCACCTCTTCCTACACAATTTGATTAACCAATCATTATGATAAGTCTTGCAGAAAGGAAAAAATGGATAAGTCAAATTAATCAATATATTGATCACGGACGTTGATGTTTTGACTTTGCAAATCTCACACAATTGGAACTTAGGACCAAATAGGAAACCAAGTTCCAGAAAAATACCAAAGAGTGCACGAATTAACTGGAAGCTCAAATAATGAGCTAAAATTTTCTCAAGTATGAGACCACTTTCTCCAAATAGATCCTCCGACAGCAAGCACATGGGGAAATCTTTCTTTTAAAAACACTCAAAATTTCAATAAAGGTAAAATCATTATCATTATCGTCAAAGCAAAGCCCTATCAGTCCCAACTATTGGAGTTCAGCTATGTGAATCTTATCCTCTCCATTGAGTTTTACATAAGGCATCTAGGGATTTTTTAAACAATATACAGTGGGCATAACCACAGGAAACTATCCTATTAACTATATAGCTGGTCCAAGTTTCCGAGTATAGTCTGTCTTTAGTTTCAGGAAATGAAATATCTTTCCTCACCTTATGTCTTAAAGCTATAACAAGTTACATAATAAAAATAATCTCCCACATGCCAAAAATGAGACAGGCCATCTTGAAACAACAATAAAATAATAAAGAAATCTAACAGCAAAGGCATCTCTGAATTTATAATTCCAAGGCTTCAATTAGAGCTTACAACGTACTTCATCAATTGGTTTGTAGGCATTGTTCTGACCCTTTAATTGGAAAAATAAGTAGCAAGCATAAGCCACAAGCATGATACAACTGCTGAATCTTGAAAGAGCTAGCTCTGATCTTATATGATGTAATTCTGAATGTGTAAAATGAAGCACTGCAGGAAACATCAGGCCCATCACTGCCATGAGCAGCAATCCTGAGTTCACTGCAGCTGAAGCCTGTTTCGTACAAAAAATAAAATAAAAATGTAAACAAGATCTCATTTGTCAAGACATAGCTTTGTTACTATAGCTACCTTATTAAAGGTCTGAACTTTGTTGCAATGAACAATTCCACCAGCGAAAAAAGAACATCCCAGAACTAAAAGCATGTTTGACAATATGGAGCCCAACAAGGATAGTTGAACAACACGAATCATTCTGTTATGCAACGCATATATTGATATTATCATTTCTGTTGCATTTCCAAATGTAGCATTCAGAAGGCCTCCAACTGCAATTGGTGACATGACATTATTAAAAGATATACTACTTTCACATTTAAATAGCATCTGCACAAGTGGGAGACACAGATGTACCTAGAGGACCAGTATACCATGCTAACTGTCTGCAAAATAATAACAAATTAGTGTGCAAATTAAGAAGAGTTATACTAGAGAACCCTATTTAACATACAAAACCAACTTACTCAGTTGCATATCCCAAACGCTCAGCTAAAGGTGTGATTCCAATCAAGCTGAAAAAGAAAACCCATCCCTGAATTTGGAAATATTGGTGTCAAACTGCAAAGTCAACATAAGAACCAAATGCAGCATAATCTTTCCATGCACTGCTATAGCTTTCATGAAAAGGAAGGTTGATTTTTCCACTTTAACACGACAAATACTAAACTCCTTAAGAAGTTTAGTTTCATCAGTTAAAGAATCATAATTAATATGAACCACCGAAAGTTTACATCCACTTAAAGCTTATGGTGAAAGAAATAGGTCAGGACAAAAAAGGAAGAGTTATTATCTGTATAATGTTAGAAGTTGAATACATTAACCATAATAATTGATCACTTAGAATGAAGGCTATAATTGGATCTCAAGGAGTGTGGGATATTGTTGAAAATGATTTTGAAGAGCAATGTGACAACTCTACCTCAAAATCAAAAGGATGCTTTGGAGACAGAAAGAAAGAGAGATCAATGTGCTCTTACCATCATCCATCAAGGTTTGGATGAAGACATATTTGAGAAAATAGCCAATGAGACAACATCAAAGAAAGCGTGGGAGACACTTCGCAAATCTATTATGGGAGTGGACAAGGTGGAGAATGTGCAACTTTAAACTCTAAGGGTTGAGTTTGAATCACTCTTTATGAAGGAGCGTGAACATCTCTCCGACTATTATACAAGAGTTTTTGTTATTGTCAATCAAATGAAGAGACTAGGAGAAATTGTGCTTGATGTTCACGTAATTGAGAAGGTACTATATTCTCTTAGCACAAAGTTTAACCATGTTGTTGTTGCAATTGAAGAATCCAAAGATTTAAAGATTATGATCGTTGATGAATTAAAAACGAATCATTGCAGGTTCATGAAGAAAAGATGAACTATGGAAAGCAAGAGCAATCAGAACATGTATTACAAACAAACCAATTTGAAGATCAAAGGAGGTGCTTTTAGTAGAGGTCGAGGCCAAGGATGAGGCAGAGGTCAAGATTTGGTATGTGACCATGGTCAAGGGAGAGATGAACAACTTTCTCAATTTGATAAAATAAATCAAACATTTGCAAGAGACCGTTAAAGAGCAAGAGGAAGAGGTAATTATATGAGGTATGATGAAAGAAGCAATAAATAAATTGAATGTTATTCTTGTTACAAGTTTGGTCATTATACTTGGGAGTGTCAATCAAAGATGAAAGATGAAGAGACAAATCTAATGGAGAACAAGGCAGATGATGTGGTGCAATCCTTGTTTTTTACACTCAAGGATGACTCTATTGGAAAAGAAAACACATGGTATCTTGATAATGGAGCTAGCAATCATAAGACGGATGATAAAAGTAAATTTGTGGAGTTTGATACAAATAAGAAATACTTTGTAAGCTTTGGAGACAACACAAAGATGAAAATTGAAGGCAAAGGTATGATTCTTTATGAAATAAATAATAGTGACCATAAAGTCCTTTGTGATGTTTATTATGTTCCAAAATTGACTAACAATATCTTGAGTATTAGTCAATTTTTGAAAAGAAATTACAAGATTCATATGAAATATTGTATGCTTTAGCTACGAGATCAAGATTCTAACCTTGTTGCTAAGGTGTTAGGATGTTTTTATTAGACTTGAAGAATTATGGACCTATGTGCTTGAAGACTTGTATCCAAGATCCATTATAGATTTGGCGTATGAGATTTGGCCATTTGAATTTTGATAGACTCAAAGCTTTGCGAGATCATAAGATAGTGAAAAGGATTCCAAAAATTAATCACCCTGATCAATTATGTGAAACATGCTTACTTGGCAAACATCCAAGAAAGAGCTTTCCAAAGCAATCCATTTCGAGAGCAACCAAACCACTCCAACTTGTCCATGCTGATGTTTGTGGTCCTATCAAGCTTGAATCTCTCGGTAAAATATATTACTTTATGCTCTTTATTGATGATTTTAGTAGAAAGACATGAGTTTATTTTTGAAGCAAAAACTGAGGCATTTGATGCATTTAAAAGGTTTAAAGCTCTTGTTGAAAAAGAAAATAGATATCAAATTCAAGCATTAAGAACCGATAGGGGTGGTGAATTTACATCTAATGAATTTAACTGTTTATGAAAGTTGCATGGAATTTGTCATCTTTTGATAGTTCCTAGATCACCCTAGCAAAACGGAGTTGCCGAAAGAAAGAACAGGACGATACTTAATATCGTGAGGAGTATATTAAAGTCTAAAGACATGACTAAGGAGTTTTGGGTTGAAGCAGTGGCATATGTTATATATCTTTTAAATCGATCTCCAACAAAGAGCTTGAAGAATATAACACCTCAAGAAGCATGGAATGGGTGGAAACCAACTGTGTTACATCTACGAGTATTTGGATCTGCACATGTCTACAGAGATGTGAGTGAATTATCTTATACCTAAGTCTACTGCTGCTGCTTCGATTCTGGTGAACGAGGGTATAAGCTGCATCGAGAAGAACTCAAGCAGAACTAAAACTTCCTCAAAGCAAGGTGGAGTTCCCTTATTAGAGTTTCTTGTGCCTCCAAAGTCTGAGAGAGCCATCTTGCCGGTGTGGTTTAAGCTTTTCCTAATTGCATCCATTAAATAACATGGAGATGTAACAGAACAAAATCCTGAGTTTGCCCTGTGCTAGCAACCTTATCTACCTTCCCTACATCAAGGCTCAACTTAATCATATTCTCCTTCCACCCATCACTCTAAGGTGAGGTAGGGAAAGGCATAATTGGACAAAGAGGATTGCTCTACATTGTAACCTATTTTGACACATCTGTACCATGATCTCATGATCTATCAACATCATTACCAGGCTTCGAGGAAAGTGAGATTTCTCTATATATATTAGCACAAACAAGTTAAAATTGACAGATCTAGAACACAACAAAACATCATGAGACGACCTTCCTAAAGATTTGTGATGGATTGCTACTATGAGAAAACAAAAAAGAATAATCATCACCAGTGTGATTTGAGAATAACAATGTACAGAAGAGGATAACTTAGTATCTATACAATAATATTGACAAGCAATCCTTACTTGCTTTCCAGTAAGATAGTGAAGCATGATGGCTACAGGTCCAAAAGGTAATAGCACATTGGTTTTCGCCTTGACTAGCACTGTATAAATACTCATCAGAATCCTATTAGTTCTCCTAGGGTTATATTGAGCAACAGCAGCAAATGATCCAATGTGCTCAAATGTGTGCATATTCCTTACACCCAGTGAACCTTCATCTTCTGGGAGTTCAACATCCATCATCTCGTTAAGTCCCACCTACATATGGAGAAATTTAAAGTTATATTAAGAAAAAAACTTAAACATCTAATCTCCTTAAAATATGAGTAGAAATTGACTATAAATGATGAAGAATCATTTATAAAGTCCTTCACCTTTGGGTTAGGATTACTAACTAAAATTTTCCTTGATTAGTTTTCATAATCATGCACAAACATCTAAACTAGGCATGCGCCTACCTTCTCAGTGTCAACTTTGACATTTTAGTGAAGAAATTAGAACGACCTCCAAAATGGAGCTAGCCACATGAACAGAACCCATTAATTCCTTTAATTTTGAGTAAAGTTTCTCATGCGTCTTCCACTCTAAACAATTCCCCAAATATATTCAAAACATGAAATTAAAACCAGCATAATCAAGACAACGTAGATCCTCCCTGATTTTGGATTCAAGTTAGGATAGTTATCTTTCAAGCTATACCATCAACAGAAACTGACAAACTACTGTAGCAACCAGCAAACCAGGTTCAAGTCTCAAACTCATCCTTGTCTTCGAATTCACCAATGCCCACTAGGGGTGCACTACAAAACTTACGCAACACGCTCCCACCAACCCCAGATAAAGCTAAGAATCAAGACGGCAGCATAACCAGAACATCATGTATCCGTCAAAGACATCGTCGATCCGAAACTCCACAAGCCATTCGAAAATCCAGCTCGCATTATTCATTTCGATTTAAGCAAGAGGGAGAAACACCAGATCCGCAAAGCAATGTCGATAAGATCGAAAAGTTTACCTCGGTCGCTTCGAAGCAATGCCGGCAACCGAAAGATCAAATCTGAGGGGAAGCACAACCTCTGGAATAGAAAGCCACGGAATAAAGAAATAAAAATGGAAGGGATACGCGACGCAAGGATGGAGGGAGGGAAGTACTATAATTAGAAGCTGTACACGTGGAAGATCCTTACTTAAGCATTATTGATTAAAGTGATAAATGCCAGAAATTATTCTTCCATGAATAAAATAAATGCATTTAAAATATATGATTGTAGTACAGAATTTTTGCTGACAAATCAATAAAAAAATCCAGCGATAATTACAATGTTTTTACGAAGCTTTTACGACGTAATTACAATGTTTTTAATTAACTAAAGTATTTGAAAATAAATCTTCAAAATGCATCAAATTATACACAAAAACAAGATAACTCACATTATGCATCAAAAAATTATAAATCCAAAAATAAAAACTAATTCTTTTGCTCCGGCAACACTAGCTAGCTCTAGTGTCTTCTAAAGACCTGCGAATGATAAACATCAGGTAAGTTTGAAAATCATAATTTGATTTGAAACCTAAATTGAACTAAATCAATCAAAATTTAACTAAGTCAATCCTAACTTTGACCAAGTTACAATAGAATCAAACCAAGCTAATTGGGTTGAATCATAGATGATTGGACTCGAATCGGTTAAAACCTACTTATGGCATAGACTCAGGTGTGAAACAAACAAAACTTATATGACAGGGAACAAAGGGACCAAGTGCAAATCAGTTTGAACCATGCACAGTAAACTTGCTGGGCTGATCCTCATTTCCTTTCAAAACAGGAGGGATCCTAGTTTAACTTGTCGTCAACGTAACGTCCTTGATACCATATTATTGATACATGTACGCAAGTTAAAGAAGGAACTGAGGGCAAAAATCTATGATTAAAGAAGCTTCTTTTTCTCAAAAAACTTCTTCAGATGCCATAGCTGCAAGCCAGCCACTGAAAGACAGACAGCAAGTGAAAGGAAACTCAGCCAAGCCATCCTCGAGTTAGTTGATCTGTTCATTTCCTGCATTTGCTCCTCTCTGCACCACAAAGCAACCGAGATACTAAGTTGATTGCGGTACCATAATCACGAAATTCAGCTGCTGAAATTAAAAAAAAAAGTTGTAACCGACTAAAACTAGCCCAAGCAGACTTAAAACAGCATGTTTACCTTGCGCAGAGATAAAACATTTCGTCATGGATGGACTTCACAACATCTTCCAGCTTCTTCAACTCCAGTTCCATAGCCTATCAACAAGAACAAAGTATTGGAACATTGTAATAAAATGATTGTTGTTGAGATCTGTACTTGGAACCATATTGGTTCCTGATAAAGTAAATAATAAAATAACCATTGATTGCCTTCATGCCATGCTAGTCTCAATCATTTTGGGATAACTCTATGGATCTTTTCTTTCTATTGAATCAAAGCAAGGTTACATGCTAGTAATATTTAGATCTTTTAGATCACTTTTAACTCTATAAACAAGAACTTTCATGATATCTCCTACTTTTTGTCAAGCAAATTCTTTGACTTATTTTCTTTCTTTTAGCATTTTGTTTTTACAATGCATGAGGTACTTTCTTTTATACAGATGAGCATTTCTTTAATTTTTACAAGATGTTCTTGTTTACATGCTAAAAACATTTTCTGATTCTTTAGAAGTAAATAAAATGTATATTTTGTTGTATACTACTGCTTATCTTGTAATATTTCTTGTTATTGTGATTATGAATGTTGCCTTCAAATGGATTATCACTAGGTGCAGTATTTCAAGGTAGATGGAAGTATATCCCAGGCCGTGACGAAGACAAAGATTGTTTTCCTTTTGGATCTCTGCCCACATTCAGAGGTGTTTCAAACTTCCATAATGGTCTGTACCAGTCTTAACTAGGAATCCCTGCAATAAATAGCCTATTTGGACATCCAAAAAACATCAGTAGATGACCACTTTGGCTCATTATTTGAAGTACTTAGTGGCCTTCATATATTTCCCTAGTAAGACTTGAATGTGTTCTTCATTTCTTTCATTAAAGTGTAAACAGAATTTGTGTGCTAATGGTCTTCATATATTTTCCTAGAAGACTTGAATTTGTTCTTTATTTCTTGCATTAAAGTGTAAACTGAATTTGTTGCAAAAGACATTTGGATTCTTTGTCCTTACTCCATAAAGCCAGACTACTGACGCCTGGCCTCATCCCTCATAACTAATTGAGCACACTTGTAGGTGCAATTACACCTTTTAGACATCTTCTTCTGAAAGTGATTTGACTTTCAATAGATGATAGGGGTTTCATATCAGATTTGATCCACTCCACAACGTATGATCATGTTACTGAGGATGCTAGATTCACACTTCCATATCCAAATTAGTAATCCTTTGCAAAACCAAATCCATCGTGGACTCATAGGCTAAAACTAAGTATTTAGGATAAGCTCCTTCTGCTAGCAATACATTGCCAATAAAATACCTCCAAAATGACTATAGCAAACTGTATCAATTATAACATGGGAGGGAGCCCAAACTTAGTCATACAAGTAATCATGTTCTCAATGTGTGGGTAGTTCACTTGATCCCAATGTGTGAGAAGTTCTCTTGATAGCACATGACTAAAACCAGGAGGATTTACTTATTCATTTGAGCTTCAGTAAAACAGCTGCATAGAAGAATTGACATCAATTTTGCATCCATGATCGATGAACTCTTACACAAAAACCACAGTAGTGATGTTTCGAAGATCTTGTTTCTCAGCTCATACTATTATAGATGCCTAAACAGGAACCACCTATACGTTGGATGATGTAGGTCCTAAAATAGGAACTCACAGGCCAGGCTGAGAACACCTTGAGCATTTTATACAAACTGTATGTACTATTATCATGATCCTTCTTAACATAACTATTCAACACCACAAGGAAATAATCATAGCATATTTCTTTGTGGTTTGACGATCTCTATCTTGTGCTACGTAATATCTATATGAGCCTAGCTAACAGGAAAACCTGTTCTTGTTTGCTCCAATCAGAACATACTCTATAAAATCTACAGTTAATTCAACCACATTGAGATCATTAAGTTCATTTATATTTCAAAATTAGGACAAGGTCATATCTATTCCGTATGAGCTGAAACAATAGAATAATTAAAGAGTTCTGCAACACTTGAAGTGCATTGTATTAAGAAGGAAAGGGAATGCAATTTCCTTACCTCAATCTGCCCCTTGGTGGTAACGCCAGTCCAGTCCTTTGCGGCAAATCCAGTCCGCCACTCGAACTCCACCGCCATCCTGACGGGAGGCTTTTCGTCGCGGGCCGAGAAGCACGCGAGGTATTCGCCAGCCTCGTTCGAGGTGAAGGCGAAGTTGCCCGAATCCACCTGATCCGCGTAATGGACGCTGTTCCAGTACGGTGAGGTAACCTAGCGATCCACCAACGGTGAGGAGCTATAGATCAAACAGCCGCGCGGCTGGAACATGTTTGGAAAGAAGTGGAAGGGCGACCTTGACGGAGACCCTGTGGGAGTCGGGGAGGGGGACGTGATCGGAGAGGCTGGCGAGGGAGTACTTGCCGACGACGACTGCATGGAGCTTGATGTCCTCGGAGATGCATTTGGTGAAGCCTGATTCGAGCTCGAAGCGGAGGGCGGTGGCAGAAACCGCGGCGAGCAGCAGGGAGGCCAGGAAGAGGCCTCCTGCTCCCCTTCTGGACGTGCTTCGCTCTCCCATCGCTGTCACTGGTTGTTACACTGTTGCGACTCGTCAGTTGTGAAGCAGGTTGGAATTTTTAGAAAGAAATACAGTATAATAACGGCGATTTTTCAAATTGTGTGCGGTGATTATGTTATTTATCCAAATCACAAGGGTGGTTTTGAAATTATCCAAATCATATTTGTTTGAGTTGGGTTCCTTTCTTATTTTATCCTCGATATTCCGTTGACATGATAATGTCACAGTGCATCTCAAGTGAAAATCACTCTGAACCGCATTCCAAAATATTATTTTTAGAGAAAGTGATCTTCGCCTGAATCAAAGGTGACAGTTGATGCAACATAATTTTCGACGAACGATGATCTTATGCTGAGAGAAAAAGCTAAACAAAGAGAAGCTAATCTTTTTCGACGAATGTGCAGCTTCTTGTCAGAGAAAACGAATAATGGAGCATAGGTTAAAATTATCGCTCCGATGGAGTTTCATATCCGACGAACTTTTAATTTTATTGTATATGAAAAAAGTGATTAGAGAACACCTAACAAACGTAGCTCTATTGCAGCTTCTTCTCTGCACGAACAATACAGTTTATGTCTCTGACGATCTTCGAGAGGCAACTGCTTCCGATCACACGACTCTCTCCTGACCACAAAGGTGAAACTGATGAAACCTTGCTCCAAGTAGCGGCTTTGGCAGTTCTCTATTAATGTACTAGAGCTGATTTCAAGTGAGGTGTTGGTCGCTGAGTGTAAGCAACTATAAGGTCGGTTTGAAAAATTTTAAGTACTCGTTAAAATATATCAACCAGCATTCCAAATAATCTGCAAACCATGTAGGCGACAGTTACATCTCAAATTGCCCTTACTAATATTGTAGATCGGGACATTTTCTAAATATTGCCTAATATTTTTTTATCATTATAGAAAAATCAATCCAACATGTAAGTTTTCTTCTACTAATTTGTAAATGAATTAATATGATGTATAGATTATTATATATTAAAAAATAATAAATCCCAGTTAGCCCCATTGACTATCTCTGGGGATGACCGGGCCGGTCCCACGAAAATTTTCCACCGGCCACCAGGATGAATCAGGAAGTGCACGCAACGGCTAACCCAGACGTCCAGTATCCTTTGATTGCACTCCCCATTTGGAGGAAAAATTTCTACAAATACACCATAGCTGGGGATCGAACCGCAGGTGCCTGGGTGACAACCTGGATGTCTTACCGCGGCACCATTGCCCCGAGGACATAGATTATTATATAGAATCTTGCCAACGTGGTATAACAAAATATTGATTATCTTGTGTTGTTAATGTTATGCATCTAAACGTTATTGTCTATCTTTTTATCTTTAAAATTTCATTAATAATACCCTTAACCAATCAATAAATTATGTGGTTACGAGCTTAACATTGCTTGTTGTGAAATGTTAAAATTTGAATTGTGTAAC
>JBBMKF010000112.1:5387459-5397511 GCA_037834155.1 Curcuma caesia
ATGATCAAACCTGTTGCAATAATATAACACGAGCAAATGATCATATTGAAGAGCACACAAAGGATCACTCCTTTTGATAATGCCATTGATCCTTCACTCTAGTCTTACTATGCGTAATGTTTGTTAAGTGATATGTATTTCCCCACTTAGCTTCTTCGTTGACTTTTATAGAGGTGTTATGAAATCTTTCAAATGAGTTATGGAAATCCAAAACAAGAAATAGTGACTATATATAGAAACTAATTAGCATTGTCCATATAATGGTCAGAAGGTATATTTTTAACTTTAAAAGCATATGTATTTTTTTATATTTAAAATAAATATATTATGTATTAATACAAGATCAAGTGACCATTGATATAAGTTACTTGCAAGTAGCTTGTCAAATAATATTGACATATAATATATGTTAATATATTGTTAAATGTAATTGGCATAATTAACTATCATGTTTAAAATTTTGAATTATGTTGAAATTATAACATGGTTTTTTGTCGACATGTAGTGTATCACTAATTATTATTTATTTGAAATTTTTATACTAATATTTTATTTATAATACCATCTATACCCTACTTCCCTTCTCAATCTTAGTAAGCATGCATTCATGTTTCTCACAATTTTTAATGAAAATAGTAATTTTTTAATCAATTAAAAAAATATTAATACTTTTACTTTTTAATAAAATAAAATATTTTAATGCCAAGTATCACATATATAAAAATAATAACAGTGGGAATTATGCTTTAAAAAAAATAAAAATATTTATCAGTAACTTTTTGTCGCATTCTATGAAGAAAATATGTGAAAAATATTTTAAAAATATGTTGACAAACAATAAAAAAATAATACAAGTGAAAAATAATTTTTTATTAACAAACATAGGTTATTTATTAGTAATATTAAAACTATTCTTACAAGTGTAATTTATAATTTTCTTTTTAGAGTGTTTCATTAAATATATATATATATAAATTTAGTTAAGTATTAAATTTATTAATAATTTAATTAAATGCTTTATTATACTATTAATTTATTTTTTCTATAAATATCTTTCAACAATTGACAATTGATCAAAGGACGCTCTTAAAGTTGTAGAATTTTTAAAAAGCACCCCTAACTTTTAGATTTTTCCAAGGTCACACTTGCTTCCCATTTTATCCCTCTCGCTAACTACTTTGGTGTTTCATTCAATGAACAACACCACTATAGTATTGGATTTGCACTACTGGCCCCCGAGACATAGTTGAGTTGGTTATGACGGAGCTGAGTTACTGAAGTGGGCAAGAGTTGAATCTAGGTGAAGCTGAGATAATGCCTTCCTTCGTCTTGACCAACTGCAGCTTCTCGATTTACCTCCTCACAGATGGTAGTGAGGTCAACCATGTAGGGCCATCGGGGTGGCGGATTCCACCTTTTGCTGAAGTGGATTTGCACTATTGTGATGTTGCATTTCAAAAATTGATACAAATGTAGTGTTGATTTTCAAAAATAAACACTATAGTGGTGCTGATTTTAATTGTTGAATTGTTATTTTCCTAATCGAATGAATTCTAAACAATATAAACTCGAATAAAGGAAAATAACATGTGCACAAGGATCTAGTTTCATCAAAATCTATAGAGGAGCAATAAAATTAAATTGTCAAAATAGAGACAATGAATCTGCATGCAATGGAATTTCAATCATCTCTGTAAATGTCAACCACAAAGTCTAGATTTTATGAGAGAAGAAGAAGAAGAACACGGAGGTAGATCTTCTAAAGCAATTAGGTTGACGCTACCAAAATCTCTTCACTGATGGAGAGCATAAAGATTTATCAGAATACCTAATTCAATGGGGGTGATATCCTATATATTGAACTCATCCTTATCAGTCTATTAATGATAAATGGTGAGAATTAACAGGTTTTACATATATGAACCCCAATCCAACAACTCAAACTGACTATAATGATTAGTTAGATCACTTAATGGGTTTGGTTTTCTTTATGGCATACATTTGCCTGCCTACAAGCAACATGTAAAGCCTAGTAAATAGAGATAAAATCCAACAATCTTCCACTTGGGTTACATATAATTTGTATATAACACACGAGCAATCCTTAGATGATGTCAATAACAATGTTAAACTTTATGGATAAGGAATACCCTTACAAAATAATATGGTACATTAACTCCAATGCTATATGACTAAAGATGTTATAGTTACTATGATATGACTATAACAAACTCTAACAGTAATCACAATACCAATGTCATTAATGACATAGATTAAGATGTAGATGTGTAGCATGGAAATTATATAAAATGTAATCTATATATGTTAATTTCCAACTGGTCCTCCCAATAACTCAAAAGGATCTGATCATATTTATAAATACTTTATGCTAAACTACAATAGCAAATCATGATCTAAACCTCATGATTTCAAACAGAATCCATATCATATTTACAAGAACCATATGATAACCAGTAATAATAAATCATGATAACTTTATTTGAAAGTGCCAAAATAAAATACACATAAATATTTTAAACTTAATTACATATATAAAATAAAATAAAATGCATGTGTTTATTAACAAATATAGAGCACTAAAATAAATGCAAACTCTCTCTAAATGAGTATTTTATTCAACAAAAGAATACTCATATCCAGAACATGCGCATGAAAAATTTAAGCACCAAGCCTTTTATATGTAGATCTACTAATATGGAATCTGTGTTGATGTGTGCTATCATCACTTAACTATTCTGAACTCTTTCTTTAACCGCTAGAAACTTGATATCGATGTACTTAGACTTCGATGAGCTGCAGTTGTTCCTGGAATAAAGTTCTGTGACTTTATTATCATAGTTAATCCTCAATAGTTTGTCAATGTCATCAACAATCTGCAATGTTGTGATGAAGTTTCATAGTCAAATCCTATGATTAGATGCTTCATAACAAGCTATCAACTTTGCCTTTATAGTAGAAGTGGCTACTAATGTCTGCTTGACGCTTTTCAATAATATAGCCCCCTCCATCAAGTATGAAAATATAGTCTTTTGTGGAAGTTCAAGAATACCTCTTGAATGATCATGACATATCTATATGCCTAAAATAAAAGATATTTTACTAAGATTTTTCATTTCAAAATTACCTGATAGAAATGACTTGGTTTCTTGTAGCAGAATTTTATTATTGCTTGTCAATAATATATCATCTACATATAGGACATATATAATAAACTTGCTTCTACTGAACTTGACATATGTGCATTGATCAACAAGGTTATCATTAAAATTGGAATAAGTAATCATCTGATCAAATTTTTAATATCATTGATGGGACATCAATTTCAAATTATAAATGGACTTCTTTAATCATATACTAGGTGTTTTGAGTCCCTCAATATCACCATTGAGAAACGCAGTCTTTACGTCCATCTGGTGTAGCTCCAAATAAAAAAATTATAAATGTCATGATTATCCTAAGGGAGTTTTTCATCGACATAGGTGAAAAAGTTTCCTTGTAATCAATGTTATCCTTTTGAGTGAATCCCTTGGCAATAAAGCAAACCTTATATTTCTCGACATTTCCTTTTGAATCTTATTTGGTTTTAAATATTCATTTGCAACCAACGATTTTCATACCTTCAGACAATTCGATAAATTCCTAAATGCTATTATCTACCATAAACTTCAACTAATCCTTCATGGCTTTGATCCACCTCTTGGGGTTAGAGCATTGTTTAACTTCATGAAAAAAATACAGGATCACTTTCCAACCCTATATCAAAATCATACTCTTAGAGATAAACATAATCATATGAAACTGTGGATCTCCTTTCTCTAGTGGATCACGTTAAAAACACTTGTTGTTGAGATGATTGAGGTACTTGATCATGAATATGAGGCAATACCCTAACTTAAGTAGAAGGGTCCTCCAATTGCATTGGAGGTGATATGAGAATATCTTGGTTCATTACTTCCATTGATATCCACAATGTTGGGTATGGATGTCATACTACTACTCACTACACTAGTAGTGACCTCAATAGTATTGTCAATGCTTTCTTCAAAAGATACATCCCTAATTTTAATGCTCCCACTATCATCAATAAATTTGATATTTTTCATCTCAAAAAAGGATTTATTTGAGGGGTCATAAAATATTGATGCAAGGAGCACTAGGCTGTCCTTAAAATTTTGATGTTTGACAATACACTTAGATCTGGTCAATTTGATCAAGGGTTAATTCAAATAGGATATGATGTTTAGATGTGAGTGAAATCTAGTCATGTTGGTTTGACTAGAAGACTAGTAAAAAGTTCTAGTTAGTTGGACTGGGCAAGGAAGTCCTAATCAAATTGATCGGGCAAGGAAAGTCTTAGATAGAGACTAGGCAGGGAAATTCCTAGTTGGAGGCTAGGCAAAGAAAGTTCTAGTTGGAGGCTAGGCAGGAGAAGTCTTAATTGGAGGCTAGGCAAGGAAGACCTAGTGAGTGAAGTCGGGCAGGAAGTCCTGGTGAGTGAAGGTTAGGCAAGGGAAAGTCCAAGCAGGTCAAGGGCGACCGAATGTTTAGCAGGTGGGAAGTCAACCTATGGAAATAACTAGTCTTAATTGAAGGTTAGACAATGAAAAGTCAAAATAGGTGAAGGGTGAATGAATATTTGGCAAGTGGGAAGTCTACCTATGGAAGTGATTAGTCCTAACTAGAAGTTAGGCACGAGTAAGCCTAGTAGGTTAGACCTACAGGGTAAGACTTAGGTGTCCTAGTAGGTCAGACAGACTATAGGCAGTCTTAGGTTGCTTGCGTATTTATATACTTATCTTACAGGAACTAAAAGCTAGAAGCAAGACTAGAAGTAAACAAAAGTAGCTGAATCAAGCCTGGGTCAACTCATGTCAAACTTGAGTTGACCAGATCCGGACACCTAGATGTTACTCCAAGCTGCTATATGTTACTCTAAATGCCTGGATAGTCCAAGAACCCTTGGATGGTCCAGGCGCGTGAATCCAAAAAAATTGACCTCAATAAAGATCAAAGAGATCGGATCGAATCGAGGGCACCTTGAAAGAGATTCGGGTATCTGGAAGCATCTATATAAGGAGCCTCAATGCGAAGCATCAAGACAACACTTTCTTCTACCAAATCTTCATACTGCAATGCTACTAAACATGAACAGAGCCAAGCTCGTGCGATCAGGGAAGCTCTAGGAAGGGTGTATTGCACTCAGGTCTTTCGGATAGGCATACACGAATATTCAGTTAAATTTTAATTAAATCTTACTTTTGTAATTATTCTTTATTATTTTGGACTGTAAGATGGTTTCTCTATCTCTAAAAAAGTTTTAGAAAGGAGACCATTAGTGGATGGACACCTTCCTGTGCATAGGCTTTGAACATACTAACCCTGGGGGGTTAAGAACCAAGTAAAATCTGCGTGTCCTTGTCTCTTTATCTAATTCTGCTGCTAGTCTTTGTAATAGAATGAACGAACGACGAGCGCTATTCACCCTCCCACTCTAGCGCACACCAATCCTACATAAACATAATAAGACTTATTAGGGTATCCCACCAAATTACAGCTTATGGTTCTTGAGTCCAGTTTCTTTTCATTAGACCTATATATAAGGCATAACCACAATTGGACAACCCTAAACATGTAAATTCCTAATGCTAGGCTTTCTACCCATCCACATCTCATATGAGACTTTAGTGATTGCCTTACTAGGTACTCGATTAAATAGGTGAATTGCAATCTTTAATATCTTACTTCATAAAGACTCTAATAAAGAAGAAAACATCATACTTCTTACCATATCTTTTAGAGTCTGATTTCGTCACTCAGCAACACTATTTTGATTGGGTATACTAAGCATGGTATATTGAACTACGATCACACACTCAACAAGGTAATTCACAAAAGGTCCAAAATATTGTTCACCTGATTCGTCATAACAACTATAGTATTCACCACCATGGTCAGATCTAATGGTCTTAATTTTCTAACTAAGTTGATTTTCAATTTCGGCTTTGAAAATCTTGAACATGTCCAAAGATTTACTTCTCATGTATAAGGTATAAATAGTCATAGCAAGAATAGTTGTTTATGAAACTAATAAAATATATTTGTTTGTTCTAAGATATCTTAAGGAACAGTCCATAAATATCTGTATGTATTAGTTCCAAGAGATCACTACATTAACTTGCATTCTTATTCCTTTTGTTGGTCATCTTCCCCTTAACATACTCTATGCATATATTAAAGTCTGACATATCAAGGGAATCAAAAATTTCATGTGACATTAATCTTTCTAGGCGGTGTTTGGATATATGTCACAAATGCCTATGTTACAATATGGAAGAATTCTGATTAGTCAAATTGTTTGTCTTACCTATACTATGAAAAATTTTATTGTCAACGGTAAGAGTTGGTTAATTTATACAGCTTATCAATTAAGGAATCATTGCCGACCAACACTAAATTAAGAAAAATACTAAATATTTTATTTCCAAATGAACAAGAATAACCAGATTTGTCCAAATAAGAAATAGAAATTAAGTTCTGTCAAAAAGATGATATAACATATGTATTATCTAAATTTAGAAAGATATTAGTTCCTAAATAAAATCTAAAAATATCTATGAACTCTACTTCAACTTTTTTGTCATCTCTATATGAATGTATCTTTCACTATCAAGCGACAATCGGCTCCTAAGACAATTCTATATAGTGACACTTATATGAGTAGTAACACTAGTATCTATTCATCAAATGTTATTAGGTACAATTGCTAAGTTGACTTTTGAACAAAAAAAGATGAGAAGTTTACCTTTTTTAGTATGCCAATTAGCTATTTGGAATATTTTTTTCTTCATATAACCCTTATTCTTGCAGAAGAAACAAGAAGATTCCTTATCATATTTTTTTGCTCTTTATAGCCATGAACTCCACAATCTGCAATGTGTTTACCTTTGTCTTTTGCATTAGTCCTTTTTGGCTTCATGCTCGAACTCTGAAAAGCGGATGCAAAATAAATGCTCCTAAATGTATCACGCCTCAGTCTCTCCTCCTCTTGCACACATTGAGTTAGAAGTTCATTTAATGTCCACTTGTCTATTTGAATATTATAGAAAATCTTAAAAGGAGTAAACTGTGCAGGTAGATATATTAAGATAAAGTGGATTAATATACTCTCAGACATTTCAAGTTTAAGTGTCTTTAGTCTTATGGCAAGATTAGACAACTACATAATGTACTCCTGTAGGTTATCCTTTCCTATATACCTCATGGGCACCAACTTCGAGAGAAATGTTGTAGTCTTAACCTTTTCATTTGACATGAATCGGTCTGTAAATTGTCTCAAGAAAGTTCTCACATCCTCCTTTCTAGTTATTCAGACCATTAATAGTTCTGAAATTGAGAGCTTCATGATGCTCAGATTCATGCGATTCGATCACTCCCAATTATCAAATTCAACACTCTACTCTTCAATGTTAGCACTGGTAGGAGTGTAGGGAGATCGTGCCTTAATTCATAGTCCAAGTCCATGCAGTCCAATACTACGATAACATATTCTTTTCATTGGGCAAAGTTTAATCCAGTAAGTGTGGAGATGTTAATATTATCAGTTATTGATTGCGCACTGAATTGAAAAGAAAAAACACTATAAGCTCATAATTAATCTAATAACACATAGACAAAGTTGTATGAAATAATTATGCGCAATAAAATATGCATATGAATGTGCTCTTACATTCCATCTTTAGACTAGAATATAATTTGTTAGTGGTACTCTCTATAATAGCTCAAGATACGGCTGGCGTTAAAAGTTGCTATGTGAAGATGGTTTGCACTAGTTTAAAAAGAGCTAGAGCTATTAGTGAGTCACGATGGTGCGAGGACAAGATAAGGTTGAAGTACAAGCCTTGTAGGAGGCCCCCTTATCTGACTCTACTGAGGAAGAACAGGAAGAAATGCAAATCATTTCAAGCCATCTAGAGAAGACCCCTCGTGTGGCAACTGACCTCTCATAGTCGATAAAGTAGAAGTTGATTACCTGTCATCGAAACAAAGATATCTTTGCCTCTTCAACTAAGGAGATCACTGGAGTATCCCTTGTATTATGGAGCATAGACTTAATGTTCTCCTAGAGTCTTCGTCGATTAAGCAAAAGAAGCAACACTTTTATCCAAAGAAGGGTAGAGTGATCAGAGCGGAGATTACAAAGTTGCTAGAGGAGCCATATTTGGGTGGTACAATTCTTGACCTGTTTTGCAAATGTGGTGTTGGTTCTAAAGGAAGCAAGCAAATAGATGTTAGGACCTTACAAGCTAGAAGGGATGAATAGCTTCGATTGCGTTAAATTGATTGTACAATGAAAACTTGAAGCAAACTTGATAACACAATGCAAACAATGTTAGTTTACTTAGTTCACTACTTCCCAAAGAGGTTATATCCAAGGCCTTGTCTTAGCAAACTATTCTCACTATCCTTCTCTTTCTTGGATACTTTCTAGAGGCAGAGAAGCCTCTTACTACCTTTTCACAACAAATACAAGAAATTAAAGTGAAAATAATTTTGCAAGTAAAATTTTTGTTTTAGATGCTTTCTCGTTGCTTTGCAATGCCTCTTGATGGTGGGAAATACAGTAGCACTTATTCTCCAACTCCTCAAGAACTGGTTCCTTCAATCTTCCTCGAAATTCTCTTTTATAGGGTTATTATCAGGCTGATTTTCACCTATCAGTCAACTGATCTTACCCATTAGTCGATCAATCGACTGATCTTACCCATCAGTCAATCAATCAACTATTGCATAATCAATCGAATCCTATAGTTGAGTTCTAAGCATTTTGTTCACTAGAATAATGACATCAGTCAACTACCCATTACCATCAGTCGACTATAATACAACTCGAGCTGAGTGGGTTGCGTGTGTGGCCGACTACTAGTGATCGATCCCGATTGGGTTGTGGTCGCGGTTGAATGTCGAAGCCCAAGGTTAAGTCAGTTGAGGTAGTTGTTGAACATCAAAGCCCAAGCCCAAGTAGGTCGTGATTGACTGCCAATGCTCAAGCCTAAGTAGGTCATGCCAACTGTCATGTCCAAACCTCAACTAGGCAGTGGTCGGCCATCGATGCCCGAGCTAGAGTCAATCATGTCGACTTCTGTGTCTCGACCATGAGTGGGTGTGTACCGAGCCCGAGTGGGTTGCTACCAACTACCATGTCCCAAGCTTGAGTGGGACATGGTCGATTGTGATGCCCTGAGTCCAAGTGCACCCATCGAATGCTAGGTCCTTAGCCGAAGTGGGTACTGATCAACTGTCTTGTTCTGACTCTGCATCTCTGAATAGATTCCAAAGTGCCAACTTGATCAAACGCTGACTCCCATGCCTGAGTTGATCCTGAGATCCAATTCGGTCGAACATCTACTCCCAAGCCGTAGTGGGTTCCGAATTTTAACTTAAAGAACGCCTTGTGCTCTTGTCTAACTGGGTTGTTGAGCACGAAGGAGTCAGGACTCAGCATCTCTCGATCGCGACCAAGTGTCCTGAGCACCCCAAATCCATTTTCATTTGCCTGAACCTCTTCATCCTGAATTTGAGATTTAGTGCTTGCTAGTCGATTGCTGCTACATAGCAATCTACAACTCCTATTCTATCCTTTTCAAGTCTGAAGTCTCGTCTTACTTAGTATCTGATTGACCTAAATCTACCAGGGATTCCTTTGCCCAACATTTGGTCCACCTTGACTTGTCAGGACTTCACGAACATAACATCTTATTACCCTTGACCTGCTAGGACTTTCTTTACCCATGCCACATCTAATCTTCCTTTACCCATTTGAACTTCTGCACTCACCTATCCGATCATTCATGACATGTTAGGACTTTTCATACTTGCCTAACATTCAATTCTTCCTGACCTGTTAGGACTTTCATCCATGTGTCAAATGTCTAATCCTCCTTGATCCACTTGGTCTTCATTCATATCACGTTAAGTGTTCGGTCAACCTTAATTTACTTGGACTTCAATTTTTATACCAAATGTCCAATCCT
>JBBMKF010000112.1:5409497-5422561 GCA_037834155.1 Curcuma caesia
TATGTGAGCATGCATATTCCTTGGCACAAAACTTGGATCCTAACAGTGAGGGTAGAGGTGTGCTACAGTTCAAAACTAGCTTGATGTCAGTCCTAAAGGTACAACTTTTAACCTGCTTTTTTTTCTGCAACTCGTTAGAATTTCCTCACAATAGGTTTGACCTACCTTGTAGTACATCTGGACTAGCTATCACTTGTTGGAGTGGGCAGGGCTTTTTCATAGGTTTATTAGAGAAACTTCAAACTGAACTAAAACTGATAAGCTTCAGTTTATTAGAGAAATTTTCAAACTGAAACTTTTTATATACATGCTTGTATAAATTATGTCTTTATATATACATGCATGCATGTTTATCTAGATCTGTATATCTAATTTATTCATGAATATATATATATATATATATATATATATCCTTTATATTTGCTTTGATCGTATCAGTCTACCATCACGCCGAACTGCATTCGAAATATTTAATAGTTTCCAAACTAGACCTGAACATAATAAACTGATAAATTGAGTTTTTTTTCAGTTTGGTTTCAATTTGTCTGCTTTGTTTTTTCAATTTTCAATTTTGTATGCTTAGCCAAATTCATCTGCACTTCCCCATGTCCAATTGTCATGTTGTTGTGATTTCAAAATTGGCTTCTTGTACTTGTATGCTAATTGTCTACTTGTGAACAATTAGATATTTGATTCCCTTTAACATATATTTTGGTCTAAAATTTTACAACAAAAACTTGCCAAGAGGGATGCTCGAACAATAGATCGTAGTCAGGGCATTGTTTGTTTGCAAGAATTCTATAAGCATTGCAGGGAGATGAAAAAAGTCGATGAATTGTGTGAAGATGAGATGAAGATGAGGGAGTTAGGTGTTTTAAGTGGCAACCTTAGAGAGTACGTGTTTTCTGTTAGTTGTATGTCAATGGTTTTTACAATTAGACACATTTTATTTTATTTTATTAATTTTGTCATTAACAATTCATATTCATATCTATGCATGGAGAAATTTGAAATTGATGTTGATTTCTGTTGTAAGATAAAAAATTGCCTTAAACAGCCGTTCTTTCCTTTAATACACTTCTCTCTGCATTTCATCATTGTTTAGCCTAAGTGATGGCTAGGCGAAGTACATCATCAGGCATGGGGGCTATATACAAGCAAAGCAATTGTAATTCATGGGACATGGATGCTACTTCCCCTTAAAACAATATGTTTGCTATATACTTTAGTTTGAAAGTGATCACAGATAGAGATTGCCATGAAGTGACCCAACTCTGCAACACCACAATGTAGTTAGTTGAATGGATAGAAAGTTAGCACAATGACCGGAGCTAATCAATAGGTGTAGAGTTTAAATTCCTGATACAGTTTAGATGCAGCACTTTGTGACTTCTCTTTGTTGACCAATGTAGACTTTGTAACTTTGTACTTGCCCATTGGAGTTCCTTCTGCCATATAAGATACATTGCTTTGAGGCTTATTTTTGTTGATCAATGTAGATTATTTCTTTTATTTCCTAAATGTAGTTACACAGTATCCTTGATAGCTTATGCCTTGAAGTGCGGTGCCTTGAGTGCGATAGTAATATTATCTTTGAAGTACTATGCTAACCTTCCTAGTGATTTTCCACTTCCTGCTGCTTTTATGTGATATAAGAATGTGCATTTTTCCATTTTACTTATTTTGAAGTTAGTATCAATCTTACCTTTTTTTTTGTTTGACTATGAAGTGAATTGGCAATCCATTCTCATGAAAACCTACTACATGGTTGCAAAAGTAGATACATTATGGAAAATGCTAGAATATACTTTTAAGACTTAGGGAAGTGAATGAGCCAAAGCTTGTTGTTTCTATGAAATGAATAAGGCTGTTTCACATTGGTGATTGTCTTATATGCCTTTTCTTTTATTTACTCCTGAGCATGAGTTTTATGACTATTGACTAGGCTATGATTTAGTAAAGAATACTAGATAACGATACAGTTTTGTTGTTTTTTCTTTTAGAAGCTATTGCTTAGATTTTGTAAGATTGGTATGATTCTCTCCCCCTCAACATTTTCCCCTAGAATTGCGATGATGAGATCTAGAAGAAAAGTATTGCTTTTAAAACACTTCGACATTCTATCTATCGTTCACTTTCTCTCCAAGTAGACTGGATCAACTTATTCATCTCTCCAAATTTCTCTCTCTCCATTTTTTCTCCAACTTTCTCTTCTATTTAGATGGTTAGAAGTTGAAACTTTTCTACCTATTGAAGGAGATGATGAAATGCATGACGGAAGCAAAGTGGAACCTTAACTTGATTAATGACAAGTTGGTGGCAAGATCTTCTTGTTCACATAAGTGCTCTGCTTTTTCTTCTAGATAGAAGCCACGAACAATATAATTAGGAGTTGTTTGCTATAGATCATGATATAAATTTTAAAACATCCCTTCAATACTTTATTCTATGCATCTTCTCCCCAATGAAAAACTTGTTAGCTTTTGTTTTCGGCAAGGTGAACACAAAGAGAGTCTAGTGTGTCCTTTCTTTTGGATCTAAGGTAGTTGATTAGAAAAATCTAATTTTTGCTCCTAGGTTTCTTTCATTCTCCATGTAAAATGTTTAATCCAACATGCTGGTACATGAGTGTCCTTGGATCGTGAAACTTCCATCGATGCTTCTTCTATAGCTGGTGAAGAAGATTATGATGAGAACCTATGTCCTGCATTTCCAATGTCTCGGGCTTCATGACTATCAAATAGCAACACAGTCAATAGATATGATCAATGTATAATACGCCTGATCAAAATTTTGCTGTCTTGGATCCTTTAGCTTGCAACCTTTTTTCTGAGGTTGTTTGAAGGTTTTAGGAGAAGTGGGAGCAGCAGGAAACCGTTACTCAATTTGCAAGCCCTCAACTGACTAGAAGACAAGACTGCTTCAGACAAACGATCATGTTCTTCAACGCACTACTGATAGGAGGCGAGGGGTAATTGAGGTATTATCTATGGTAACATTCCCAAACAGTTAATTTAGCAGGCAGATAATTCAAATTATGATAGCATTCTCTTTACTTGTGTTATTCTAATGAATTCATTGCTGTTTTTTCAGGATCTATATCTAGCAATAGAAATATTCATTGAATCAACCTTTGAAATTGCGCATAAGGCTGCCCACTTGTTCCTCTCCCCATCAGAAGTTTATAGAAAAGTATTTGCTTCGTTCTTTTCTAATTGAGGCACTACAATTGATAGTCATGACAGTAACATAGACATGATAATTCCTACAACTGTTGTTGGCGATACTGATCCAACACCAATGGAAAGGCGACAAACACTTCATTACTCCCTTAACACTGATGCTCAGACATGTCAAGATGTCATAATTGAACTTGGGTGAGAGCTTTTATAATGCTTTATTTTTGTTTACTCATGTAAACTTGCTATTTCTAAATGTATTATGTAGATGTTAGTAACATTCACAATCAAGTTATTGTGTAAGAAGTCTTGATTGGAGTCTGTTGTCATAGTTCAAAAATGTACAAAATCTTCTTTATATCTACCACAAACCAACGCACATGAACGCTAACAATGTGTGGCTGATTGGAAGTGAATTGGTGTCGTGTTAACTATGTATTTCTTATATAGATGCCAATAACATTGCTAATCAAATTATTTAGTGAAAACTCAATTGAAGTACATTATAGATTCAAAAAATTCAAGACAACCTTTAGACACCCACCCAACCACACATACACATGCCACAGACAAGCACACACAAATGCAAACACTCTTCTATGGAACATTGACCCTAGAATAGTGATTGTCTAGTTGTTTGTGTATGTGTATGTACATTGAGATCATAAAAATTAGGAGAGCCATTTAGATTTATCAAGATCAAGAATAGAAAGTTTTTGTAACTAATTTATTAAAATCAAGAATAGGAAGTTTTGTTCATGGCTTGAAATTTTATACCATATTGAGCGAAATGGTCAATACATATCGTTCCAAATTATTGAGATTTAATACCACTTGGCATAAATAATGTCTTCTTTCTATGCTTTACCTTCTTCCTCTTTTAACATCCAATCTCACCAACACCATGCATTAGAACGTCGAAACGATACCGAAACTATATCATAGTATAATTCTAGTCAAAAATCAAAATTGTGGCATGGCTTGACATTTTGAACATGATTTTGTTAACTAGACAAATGAGAGGTGTGATAATCAAAGGATATTGGAAAAAGTTGAAACACCATGCAAAATAAGTTGCACTAATGGAGTGGGGTTGGTGGTGGAGGATATCTATGTCTAGAAGAGGGTAGCTCCTCTTTGGTCAAATGCAAATGAGAAGGGACATTCTAGGGCCCGACAAGGGGTCTTAACAATGGTATGAAGGGACTTTCTATTTGAACAATCTATAGAGAAAGGGGTTATGAGCTATTATTTTGTAGAATGTGTAGGGTAAAAAAGTTATTTGGTTAATATTGATGTTATTGTTAAACTTCCTTCTAGTACAAGGGGTGGAGGGAGGAGAGGAGGAAAGTTTCTGACTAATAAAGGATATGGGAGGAAGATAGTGCTAGAAGAAAGGGGAAGAGTAGAACATGCCACAATGAGGAGGAGATCTATGTCTAGAAGAAGAGAGCTCCCCTTTGTGAACAAGTATAGACTTTTTCTTATTGTTTAAAGATTGTTCAACATTGACATGGATGGATTTTCCATTAAGAAATTTAGAGAGTAATGGATAGATGAGGTATTGTTCTGAATAAGGGAAATGTAAATATTTGGTTCAAGTTGGACTTGTTGGGGACTTTCTAAAAAGGGTGGTTGAAAACTCAAGTGATAGACAAAGGAGAGAGATAAAAGGGTGTGATTGATGAAGGCGAAGGGAAAAGCATTGTTTAAAATATCGAGCCATACATTTTGGTCCTGGATCGGAACGATACAGTTTCGGTACTGTACCATGCCATATTGATATAGTTTTGGAATTTTTAAATATAAAATATATTAACCAAAAATAAAAAAATTAATCTAAATATTTAAAAATATTTTTTAAAAAATATTTATATATATTAAATTAATGAGATAATTTTATTAGGTTTTAATTAAGCCTATTTAAATTATCCTAATAATAACTAGGAGTTGATAAAAATTATTAACTTAAGTTATTATAAATCCATCCGTTGTCCTCGCGCGACCCCTCTTGAGTTATTATAAACTCGTTCGTCGGCCCCGCGCGATCCCTCCTGCGGCGTCGCTGGCCTCGCAAGACCCCTCCGACGGCGTCGCCGGCCTCGCACGACCGCTTCAACATCGTCGCACGACCCTTTTGGAGGCTTCATTGGCTCTGCGAGACGCCTTCAGAGGTGTCACCGAACCAGCACGACGCTTGTGGACATCGTCCTGTCTAAAACGCTAGTGCCGGTGTCGGTCTGTTGGCGGAATGAGAAATTTATCGGTATCAAGCGAAACGGCTCGATATTTCAATCCATGGGGAAATAATTGTTATAGACAAAGGAAACAGGGAAAGTTGCGACTAATGAAGGAGAGGGTGAAGGAACATTGTGAATAGAAGAAAGGTGAAGATTACAGTAAGTTATAATATGTCCATCTGAGAAGAGAGCCATTGAGTAAGATGGGGGATACATATTTTGTTACTGGAGATCATAGATATGAGCATGAGAGTGAGAGAAGAAAACAATTACATTTGAGAGGGAGAGATGCATGATTGCATGTAATAGAATGAACTATAGGTGGATGAAGTAAAAAAAAAGCGAGGATGCCGAAACGGATAGTATTTGCAATTTGCTTAGCGATTTGGAGAGGAATTGTTCATGTTGGTAGTTTTTCATCTTTATTTTTGTTGATGCTTGGATGAGAATGCTGAGATGTGTTAATTCCAAGTCAATAGAAAAAATAGGAGGTTATTAGTTAGTGCAGTTTGAAAAGATGGTAAAATGAGAAACTAGATTAAATTGGTACATACGTTCAAATAGGATATGTAGATTTTATAATGAGAAATGTGGATTTAAGAATTGAAGGGAGAGGAAAATTTACACAATCTAATTAATTTAAGTGATCTAAGATGATTTGAGTGGTACAAGGGGTAGTAACCTTAGAGCTTAATAGAGAGTTGAGACAATATCCATTTCTAATTGCTAGGACTGATGGGCAACTTCTTATTTTTTAATTCATTGAGAACCTTGATATGCTTTGATTATATGATAATGGAATCAAGCACCAATGTTGTGCTCTCTTTTTACTTAATGTGCCTCTAATGACGACGTGAATGTCTACAGGTTATTCGTGTGGTTACTTCTGATGGATATGTCCTGCTTTTAGAGAGAATTCCAAGGTTTACCTAGAATTATTTTTTAGGTTCAATTATTGGTCGCTTAATTACTATTTTTGCTCAATTCTCATGCACTAATTCTCTTTTCAGGCGTGATTCTGCAAAGGTTGTCTATTTACATCATGGAATATTGGACAGAATATTGTCTCTTATTATTTGATGCTAATTACTTGTTTAACAAGTCTTTTACCATTTGATATTGTTTTGAATACTAGGCTTCTCTGTATTAGTCTAGGTGATATATTGTCACCCTAACCTGTGTTTTGTTTAGTATGCAAAATTTTGTGTTTAGTTTCTATTTTGTGAAAAAAAGAACTTTAGAATTCAAAAGAAAAAATAGGAAGAAGTATTTATCATTCGATGATAAGGTATAGCTATGCAGTTTATTTAGATTTTATCTGGTGTTATTATGTTGGATGGCTTGATTTCTAAAATTGCTCTTAGACTTTTGGGAAAAAATAAGTATTTGATTACTCTTTAGAGTGGCTAGTATCATGTTTATAATTTTTCTCTCTTCGATGATAAAACTATGTAAACAATTGGTGCTCAATTTAGGTCTTGGGATGGGAGAAGAGAGTTTATATATTTGCGTTTTTATAGGTAGATGGTGTATGTTTTTAATCTTTTATTGGTAATAATGTAAAACTTTCTAAAAGTATTTAAGAATGTTGGAAAGAGTTTAGAATGTTTACTTTGAAGATATCCTTACAATGTGCAAATAGAATTTCTATTTCAGTACGAAAATGTAGGTGTAAGTTCATACTCTTTATGTTTCTAACAAATGAATTTGATATTTTTTTTCATGATTAATTTTCATGTTCAGTAATCAATATTATAGAAAGTAAGTGGCTATTTATTCAAATCTAACAATAATTTGAATTTCTTTTTAGATATGCAAGCATTCATTTTATTGTTAATTTTTTAAAATGATTTTTGACATTCATAAATCTTGTTGTTGATTTGTTTCTATATAGGATTATTTGGGCAACAAACGATTGGAACTATCAGGACGAATGCTTTCTTTGCTCTTCGAGGTAAGTTGTTGATGTTATACAATCTCATTCTTCTCATTGTTAATAAATCTAACAGACTTTAAATATTTCTCTAACCATTTTCTAGGATCAGTCTAAATCAATGAACATTCATATATAGAGATTGCGAATAGGGCATATGAAAAGGCTAGCCGCTCCAGTGATGTGGACTTTAGCCATGTAAGTTTTTCATACGCACATATAAGCTCGAGTTGATTATGGGCATTTTAATTTTGAAGTAATCTTAATTGTTCTTTTGCTTGCTCATGCATCTATGCAAGTTTATTTTGAGAAATGAAGGATTGTAGAAAATGAAGCATAGGAGGGATTAAAAGTGAAGAATATGAAACAAATTTCCCTCTTGGTGTTTACTTGGAAGGATGAAAAAAAGGGTAAAACATGGAGTCTTTATTTTCACACTTTGTTAGGAAAGGGAGAAAATAATGTTGACAAATTATTATCTTATAAACTTATAATCTTTCACATAACTCATAAATTTTTTAGAAATCAATGAATTTCAAAATGTAATCGATCATTTCTTAGTTAATCAATTCTATAATGATTGTCAATTACGAATGATGACTAATATGCTCCCATCATTTACCAACTCAATTCCTTCCATTTTTTACTTATTTTGGTTGTTGAGGCCGGACGGGATAGCGATTATCCTACGAGCATTATTGATTTCGTTGATCGACTGTGAACACCGGAAATCAATATTCTAAAACCTGTTGATTCGAAAGAATATCAAGAGATAGAAAAATAAACGGCACTATTGAAAATATTGTTAAACCAAAACTTCTCTTCTTAAACATCAATTGAATAATTGCTTAAATAGATTCAAAATTCTAAGACGCAAAGAAAGGAAAAAAAATCCTATTCGAAAGAAAAAATCTTAGTAAACTTAAAATCTTAAAATTCCTAAATAGATTTAAAATAAAAATAAAATAAAATAAATACAAAAGATAGAAATCATCAAAAATATCTTAATTATCAAAAAATTCAAAAATTATCAAAAAATAAAAATTATCAAAAATAATAATAAAAATCTTTGGATCCTCCTGTATCAGTCACCTCGGGTTGAAAAAAAACTTGTCCTCAAGTTTAGAATAGTGTCAGATGGTCGTCAAAGAGGAAGATTCATAATTTCATCTTGGAACTTAGCTATGTCCTTATAACTATTGGCAAGTAGAAGCACTTCGTTTTTCAGCTCAATTAGTTCTTGTCCTGACTTTCTTGAAAGTCTTTCCACTGCTATCAACTCTTCATTCTCTAGTGTGCCCTTGATCCTAATCCTCCTCTTAGCTTGTTTGCATTAGAGAAGTTGTCATTGGCAACCCTATTACTCTCGAGATCAAACAATAGAGATTCCGCATCTTTTATTTCATGTTGATCTTGATTTACGAATACATGTGGGAGTGGTTCCCATCTTGAAATTCTTGTTTTTGTTCTTCTATATCAAATAAAAATGGCATAAAGGAATAGTAGTGTTGCTTTAACAACAGGAAGGTAATAAGTAGAACTGTTCTCCTGGAGCCATTATTATTTCCTTCATTGACAACGAATGCCAGCAATGATGGAGGTGAAACTGGAACGATTGGCAACGAAGGCAATGAAGAGGCAAATTCCGTTACAGAAATGTATTAGAAAGGTTACATTTCATAGTGCATTGGATGTTGTCGCATTCTATAGCTTTGTAGTTTTGGATTTGCTTCTTGACAACTTCAGCCTTTTGTTGAACTTGAGCTATTCTTTGTAATTTCTCAAGTGGTTGCCATCTTCTCACCTCGAATCCTCTAGAAACCGATTGGATGAAAGTCGTTGCCTCTGATAATGATAAAATTATTGGTGCAAGGAGCACTAGTCTGTCGTCAGAGTTTCAATGTTTGACAATGCACCTAGATCTAGTCTGTTTGACTAAGGTTTGATCTAAACAGGACTTAATGTTTGGATGTGAGGGAATTCCTAATCACTTAGACCGGACAAGAAATCTTAGTCGGTTAGACCAAGCAAGGAGAAGTTTAAATTGAAGCTGGACAGGGAAAATCTTAGTTACGGCTAGGCAAAAGAAGTCTTGATTTGGAGGTATTGGGCAAGGAAGTACTGGTTGGAGGTTGGGCAAGGAAGCCCTGGTGAGTGAAGCTGGACAGGAAGTTCTGGTTGGAGATTGGGCAAGGAAGTCTTAATTGGAGGTTATACAAGGGAAAGTTCAAGCAGGTCAAGAGTGACCAGATGTTTGGCAGGTGAGAAGTCTATCTATGGAAGTGATTAGTTTTAATTGGAGGTTAGGTAAGAGAAAGTCCAAACAGGATGTTTAACAAGTGGGAAGTCTATCTATGGAAGTGACTAGTCCTAATTGGAAGTTAGACACGGGCAAGCTAGTAGGTTAGACTTACGGTGTAAAGCTTAGGTAAGTCTAATAGGTCAGATAGACTACAAGTAGGCTTAGGTTGCTTGTTTGTTTGTATGCTGATCTTGTAGGGATCAGGAGCTGCAAGCAAGATAGTGGAAGCATAAGAGAAGCAAATAAAAGTAGCCGAACCAAGTCCGGAGTTAACTCAGACTGGATCTGGATGCTTGGATGTTATTCTAGATGCTTGGACGGTTCATGCGCCCTTGGATGGTCCAGACGTCCGGTTCAATAAGAATCGACCTCAATAAAGATCGAAGAGATCGGATCCAGACGCCCGGATAAGAATCCAAGGGGCTCGGAAAGGTCTTTATAAGAGCCTTAACGTGCACCACAAGGAACAACTTCTCTATTCATTCTTCATCCTGTGGTATTGTTGAACGTGAATGGAGCCAGGCTCGTGCAACTTGGGAAGTTTCAAGAGGAGTGCACTGTGCTCACGACTTCTGGATCGGCCTCTACATGATTGTTTGGTCATTTCATTTTAAGTCTTACATTTTTCACTTGTATTTCATTATTATTATTGGACTGTAAGACGAGTTTCTTCACCTCCGGACAATCGTCCGGAATGAAAATCATTAGTGGGCGGACGTCTTCTTGTACATAGGCCTTGGATGTACTAACCTTGGGGTTAGGAACCAAGTAAATCTACGTGTTCCTGTGCTTGTTTTACTAATTCCACTGCAAGTATATTTGATAGAAAGAATGAACGATGAACGCTATTCACCCCCCTCTAGCGCGCCCATCGGTCCTACAAAAATTTTCCTTTTCTCTGCTTGTTTACCTATTATTCTTTCTGTATTATCTAGATACCTTTTCTTCTCATCATATTTATATAGTATTTCTTTACTATCTTCTTTCTCATGTTTCAATACCTCGATTTTGACTTTCTCAGTATCAAGCCTTTTTCATTTATTGGGAAGTTAGATTGTCCACAACTGACTAGCTCCATCCTTCGAACTAGTTGATTGCATATCCTAGCTTTTCTCTTTGCATTGAACAGAATCCAAGGATGAAGGTTCTTCCTCTTCATTTTTCCACCAAGGGCTCCATCAATGGTGCCTTCATTAGGGGAATTATCAGTGCTCTAAACCTATAACATGCCATCATCAATTTCATCGACAACTTAATCATTGTCGTACACTGGATTGCCAAATATTTTGATCTTGTCGTTGTCTCCGTCACCTCCTGTGTTCGGACGATCAGGAATGTAGGATTGGTCGTACTCGATATTATCGAAGTTTGCATCTGCATGATTGTTTTTGTCGTCGGGGGAGGAAGGGGGGATGTAGAGGCGTTGCGGAACTGACGTTCTCTCGAAGTTGTAGGTCTTGCAGTGCTAGACGCTAGGATATGACTTGTCTCTGTAGATTTTTAAGTATCTCGTCTTGGGTGCTACGGTGCGAGGCTTCCTTAGTTGGAACCTGTCTATTACAATCATGACCACGATGACCGTCTATGGGATCTAGCTCTGATATCAACTGATATCGGGTGGGATAGCGATTATTTTGCGGGTTGTATTGATTTCGTTGATCGATTGCGAATACTGAAAATCAATCTTCTAAAATTTGTTGATTCGAAAAAAATACCAGGTGATAGGAAAATAAATGGTATTGTCGAAAATATTATTAAACTAAAACTTTTATTCTTGAACATCAATTGAACAATTGCTTAAATAGATCCAAAATCCTAAGACACAAAAAAAGGAAAAAAATCCTAATAGAAGTAAAAAATCTTAATGGACTCCAATTTTAAAATTCGTAAATGGACTCAAAATAAAAATAAAATAAAATAAATACAAAAGATAGAATTCATAAAAAATACCCTAATTATCAGAAAACTCAAAATTATCAAAAAATAAAAATTATTAAAAATAGTAATAAAAATCTTCAGATCCTCCTGCATCAACTGTAGACTTGATTATCTATCTTTTTCTTTTTGTAGTAAATGGAAATTCTATTCATCACTTTTTTACTCTCTTTTTGTTTTCTCCCGAGAAAAAAGATTAAGTTGGCTATTTTTGTCCTATTTGATTTCACTTTTCTTCCTTCTTTCCCATCTAATTAACACAAATACATAGGGTCTAAAATCTTAGGTTGTGTCATGTTTGGGTAAAAAAATATGAGTTTGTGTTTTAGTTCTCCCACGTTCATGGCCTATTTTTTTATTCTTTACTTTTTATCTTCTGAATTAGGATATCTAGTTGCCGTTTCATTATATTGACTCCCTTAAGTTAAATGAAAATATCGAATTACGGCCCCCGGGGCATAGCTGAGTTGGTTGCGACGGAGCAGAATTGCAGAAGAGGGCAAGGGTTCGAATCTCGGCGAAGCTGAGACAATACCCTTCTTCGTCGTGGTCAACTGTGCTTCTCGATTTACCTCTTCACAGATGGTCGTGGAGCCACTAGGGTGACGGATTCCACCTTTTTTGTAGAAAAAGAATATCGAATTATGACATGACAACTATGTTGATCTTTTTAATTTAGAGTATTATCTTGTGAATAAAATCCATTTAATTTTTCTATATGTTCTGCATATTTATTTTGTAAGTGATTAAATGGGGTCAAGAAAGTTTATAATTAATAGTTATACACCTTTCGTTTTTATTTGTTTTCTTTTCTAGGATAAATTGGTACTAAACTTTGATTTTGATGTGTTGTGTTCTTGCCTGCTTGATGTTTTCTTCTTAATGCTTGTTCATTGCACCTCCATTGTGCTTCTTTTATTTTATTCACACCTCCATTAATACAGCTAAGAAATGTAAGTATTGTAAGTTCCATATTTTAAAATCTTGAGCCGTTTCGTTTGATATAGGTGAAATATTTCATTCTGCATGTAAACCGGCACTGTGCATGCACCCGGAGAGGTTGTCGAGCTAGCGCGACGCATCCGGAGACGTCACCGGACCAATGCGATGCATCTGGAGGCGTTGTTGGGTTAGTGCGACGCATCTGGACATGTTGTCGGACCATCTACTTGGAGAAGTTTGGGTAGAAGAGTTTTCATTACAAATTTGCTACAATCTAATTTATTGAAATGATTTTCATTATAAATTAAAAAGCTTAAGTATTGAAGTGGAGAACAAATAACACATTACATGTGTAAAATATTATTATGGAATCACTAATTTATTATCGAGTTAAGCCCCTATTTATACATTATGATAGGGACCTATTCTACACGAATTATTCTATATAAAAAAAATAGAATATCTAAATATTCTAACACTCCCCCTCAAGCTGGAGAATATAAATCATATGCACCCAGCTTGTTACATATGTA
>JBBMKF010000112.1:5457493-5474984 GCA_037834155.1 Curcuma caesia
AAAAGGCATGACACTTAAACTGCAAATAACTTGTAGATTTACTACAACTAAAACTTAATTTTTTTTAAGCATTCGATCTTGATGCCAGCATAGATACCATTTGGACAACTTTTGATATTTGGACTCCTCAACTATCCCTTTGAACTTGTGTGGGTTAGAAATCCTCAAACACTGATGCTTTTAGTAGATACGTGATATCCATCACACACACATATATATATATATATATATATATATATATATATTCTCAAAATAGCTGTGATGGACACTTGAATCCACACCATAGTTGAATTTAACTTAGTTGATGACCATAGTTGAAATTTGAGATGTCATGTTATATAATTGCCTTCATTTATTCTTAGACACATGCTATATAATTGTTAATGCATTCATTTTTGTACTTGCCAGCTCTAATTTATTAGCCTTTTATTTTGTTCTTTTATTAGGCTTAACCTTTTGGGCCTGCTATTTCTCAACCTATTGAAAGATTTAGAGTATTTTTTCTTATTTGGTTAGGAGAATTTTCTATTTCATTTAAAAGTTGAAACGCTAAACAAAATAAATATTTAGTATTAAATTTCTTGACGCATTTAAATTTATCGGTGTTATTTTATTTTCTGAAAGCTTACTGAAAATAGAATATTTTCATGAACCAAAACGATAAATCAATATTTTGTATGTAGTTTTCTACTGATAACCTTGGTTTTCTGAACAGTTTAAAAAGATTATTTCCCTTAGCACCCAAAAGTTGCATTCTTTTGCACATATGAGTGTTTATGGCTTTATGCCCTGTTATTCATATGTTATTGTCATTAATATTTTTACACATTTTTTTAGACGTGGATCTGGGCCATCTGGCTACTATACTGAGGCAAGATAACTCTGGATGGTGTAGTTGTTCATTTATCTGGCAACACAACCAAAATCCTAACCTTTGTTTCCATTGTTACCTTTACTTCTATCTGAATGCTTGAAACTTGAGGGTAGAAATATGCACAGCACTATTCTTCTGATTTGCTTGTCTATTTAGTCTCATTCTTTAAAATTTTTTTATTGCTTTTCTGGCTTACTGAAAATATTTCAATGTTTTGTTTATCATGTTCACCATGGTAGCTTCTTCCATTTCCTGATTATATTTGTTACTTAATGGTGAATAATATGTACAGATTTTTGAACTTAATCAGCGGATTAAGAAGAGTGAAGAAAATCTAATCCTTTTGCAGGATCTCGATTATGCTTTGAAAAGGTACACTAAATTTTGTAAATTTTTATGCTTATCTTTGCAATTCTTATTTTTCTATGGATATATAAATTATAAAGTTATCTAATATATTAACACACGAAAAGTTTACACACTTCTTCCAATTGCTTCTTAATCATATTCACCTTTTTTTTTGTTTTGAAAATGAACGATCATGAAGACTTGCATCTGTTGAGTTATCTTGCCTTATGACTTTGAGTTGTAAAGTTCAGGTGGTTTTGTCAAGACTGAGATGCCATTCTCTTGTGGAACAATTTCTTTCTTCTTTGATGACTTTTGCAAAAAATTTGTTGAAACTAATTTTATTTAATGATCTAGGTGTAGCTGGTTTGGATATAATTGCTACACACTGCAATGTTTCATTTAGAACCATTGCTTAAACTGAAATGTGGATGACATGGTCTTGTGTTTCATGAAAGCATAATATTTCATTTATGTCATGATTTTTATTTTATCTTTTTGGTTCACTCTTTATCTAGAGTCTTTATGCAGGTGTAAATATACAACAAGAATAGCAGCAAGAAGCCATGATTTCCAAATTCTAACTATTTAGGTTATCTAGGTGGGCCATGATTTTCGTTTGATCTTTATGGATCACTCTTTATCTGAAGTTTTTATTCAGTGCAAATACACAATAACGATAGCAGCAACAAATCTTAATTCCAAATCCCAATTAGTTGGGATTAGTTACATGGTTCTTGTTCAGCCAAATTCCAAATCCCAATTAGTTGGGATTAGTTACATGGTTCTTGTTCAGCCATTGAATTCTATGAAGACTGATAGTAATATCTAGATCTTTAAGTATCTTTTTATAATTATCTTGAAGCTTGTTCTTGAAAATTTAGAATGCTGATGTATAGAAGTAGTTGGATATCTGGACTGCACGACCTTGAGAGCTTTGTTCCTATACAAGGGATGAGTTCCTTGCTGGTAATGGTATCAATCACAGTATCACCATCATAACGAAAATATACAGACCAATTGAATAAGTAATAAGTGCTGAAATTTTTTAAAATAGTCTGGACAAATGCTTACATAATGTAAATATGATAATAGAATTCGTCTTCCATGTATTTGTTAGGTATCTCTAAGCATGGCCAAATTGTAAATAAGTCCGATCTTGAGTGATTGTCTTGACTCTGCGAACTTAGAGATCAAAGGAAAATGGGGCATGGGCACAAAAGTACAAAATGGAGCAAGAAGGGAGATGCATGATATAATCTCATAGAGGCAAAGAAAGCATTTAGCAAACCGATTAAAATTTCATCGTTCTCTTGCATAGGTTATCACCAATTATTACTCGTTAATTTCTCTTTAACTTCTCTTGGGTGTGCACACTTTTATTCCATGATTGATCTTTAAGGGTGTATGCATATATCTTTATTTTATTTGAAATGAATGTTTCATATAGAAAGGCGAATACCCTGTAACTACCTACACCAAGCCTGCATAATGCATGAGGATCAAACTGTCTGCACTTAGTTGTGTGAGGACACTGTCTTAATATAGATTAGAGTTAGTTTCCTTGTGAAGCGCTAATGAACTAAAGTCCCATTATAGCACGGGATTGAAGCTTTTAATGCAAGTTCTCTATTAGAGGGGCAATTCTTATCTTTTTTAGGTTACATTAGATACAAGGATTATTATTAACTAGAAATTGATAGGATATTGTAAACATAAATAGGTAATTGAGTGCAATATAGGAAGCAATGAAAATGAAAGATAATCAATAACAGTAAGAGTATAAAGAGTAAATTTGACTTGTAGTTCCACCTGCATGTATATTTTCAAGAATGCTAAGTTCGTATGAAGTCGGAAAGAAAAAATTCATTGCTATCCTCATTATTTAATCCACCATAAATTTATCTTTTCTTTTACCCCATTTGTATTATCTTATCAATTTCACTATATTTTAATCATTCTCAAGGTAAAGTATATCAAAACAAGCCAAACACCCACATGGACAAGGTCCCATATTTGCATTGGCTTGCCTTAAGGATCTCTAAACTCCTCTAGTTGGTAGATCTACATGGATACACCACATCACACTCCAAAATATAAAATTGGTAATTAATAAAAGAATGAACTATTACAGTAACTCTCCCTATAAGATATCACTTGGGCATACCACCAGGGTTTGACCCTGCTACACAAAAGATTGTTTGTTGTCTTGCTAAAAACTCTTAACAAGATTTAATAAATTCATGTATCAAGTACTAGGGATTCAAACCATACCAACATGATAGAAGCATGCTCATGAAACTTATTATAAGGGTCTTGATGTACCCCCCTACAAACAATATCATATAAGAAAACTATTCTGTTTTTGCTCTTAAACAAGAACGAGATCCTTTCAGTAAAAGGCCCTACATTCTTGGTAAAAGGGCAATAAGACAATTATAACAACCAAAATTTCATATGGACTAGTGGTGTAATCAACATTCAAGCATAAAGTCAATCTTTACCTTCATAATTGTTCCAATCTATTCATAAATACTCAAGTGTCCTCAATAGAAACAAGGTACTTGATGCACGTTAACTAATAAGTATCTCATCATGGCTAACATCAAATAGAGAATGGGGGAGCATGAGAGTCTTATTGTTGAGGGGAATTAGATTTTGATAGTGAATATACAACTCTGGCCATAAATCATGGGCGCCGACACAAATTAACCACAGCAATTATAACGAGATCTCAAAAAAGAGTAGTTAACAACCATTCTTGATGACATGATCCATACACCTTAAAATAAACCACACAACACTTTAAATTAAACTACACAAAAAGTTTAAGGCAAGGAATTACCTATTGATGAACCCTAGTCAATATCTAATTGGGTTTCTTGGTGACATTTGCTTCAGAGGGATGCGACAGTCAACTTGGCTCTATTATAGCCATTAATTATCATAGAAGAGGGGGGAAACAAGCAAAGGAAAGAAACACAATGGGGGTTATGATGCTTGCAAAGGAAAGAAACACAATGGTGGTTTTGATGCTAGGATTTGCAATGGAGTGTGGGCGGTTATGGTTCAGAGGGAAGGCTTGAGCCCTAAATTGGCTGACACTGCTACTAGGCTGAGAGGAAATTTCAATGTGGATTATGCGAAGATAAGATCATAAGGGAGGCATCCAGACTTTTGTCAGTGGTTATGCAAAGGGTGGAGCATTGCATAGGGGTTGCAAAGGTTATGCGGATTTATACAAAGAGGTGAGCGACCACAAATGGGGCAACAAGAGAGAGTGGGGTTTCGCGTGTGAGTCTAGGCTTTGAAGAAAATTTGGGTTTAAGTTAACCTCTTGATTAATCCCCTTATGTTTTTCTTTTTTTATTGGTGACTTAATATTGACTACTTGTAAGTTAAAGTATGTGTCTCTTTTATTCTATGTAGGTTTTTATAAATCATTTGTGTTGGTTGACATGAGTGAAACTTTATAGTTCCATTCGATTGACATGTAAAACAAGTTCAAGACCATTGATATGAAAAGAGAGCTAGACTTCCATGATAGACCTTTAGTAAGCAATTGGGATGGAACTTTCCATGAGTGGTTGCAAGGGCCATGATTCTGCAAGTGACTGTTGAGTTTCCGGGAGTTCTTGTAAGAGCTAGGCTTTCACAAGCAACCATGACGGCTAGACTACTGCAAGAGTTAGGGTTCCACTGTGTTGTAATGAGGCTTCTGGGAGGGGACTTTGCAACGAGGGATCTTTTTCTGCAAATGCGACTCGTTCCTCTTCTCCCACCTCCTCCTTTCAATCTTCTTTCTCTTCTCCTTTGTCACCAGCTCTTTTCCTCCCTCCTTGATGCCCCCTTGTAAGGCATGTTGGCATGCTAAGATTGACACTCTATTCTTTTGGCAGGAGACACTCTATCCTTTTGGCAGGAGACTAAAACCTTGGCTCACGATAGTATTTCAAAACTTTGATTCTATAAGTACCTCCTCCTTTAGGTCTTTTGGTTGTTTTACTTGGGGTTTTGGTATAATCATTTAACGGTTGCTGGGGATAACCATTTTATGTCAGTTTTTGTGAATCATAGCTAAACTCTTGCTTTTCTTCTAGATGCGCCATTATCAATTATATCTTAGAGTTATATACATTGAAGTTAAGTTTTTCTTAAAGCTTTTTGCTATGATATTTTAGGATAACCACAAGACTAATCTAGAACATGTATGATATAAAGCCTAGTAATTCTAACCAAAATTACTTATATGTTTTCTTAGCTCAAATTAATATGGGCATGATATCTTGGCATGCGGCACTAGTCTATATTGACTAAACAAACAAGAGGTTAATTGCAAATGCTAGTTGAAGTAGGTGCACACTTTATATGCATATTGATTTGAAATAATGTGGTTATCTCACCAGTTCCTTATGCTCAAGTCTTACCTGAAATTTATTTCAAGTTAACAGGTTATCTATCATATGGATCAAATAATTCTCTTTTCATGTTGAAAAAAATTCTGACACTGAACATTAATTTAATGCTCGTATGTTTCTAAGTATTCCTGTTAGATTTCCATATATGTGCACTCTTTACAGATTTTGTTGGAATATTTATTTACAGAATTTAACAATGTTGCTACATTGCTTGTTTTCTTTAACAGAAACTTTACTTAAGAAAGTGTTTGATTTCTATTAGTAGTTATATAATCCCTGAAGCCTCAGCTAAGGACAACCTTTTAAACTTGTTCTTGAGTGCTTACAGCTGTGAACTATCTTGCATTCTATGTGCATATAAATATATTTTTTCTGTGTTTTCTTAACCATTTTCCTTTCATTTTCTAGGTTTGAAGCATATGGACAACTTGAAGCTATGTTTTCTGGATTAAGAGTTATTGATATACAAGGATGTTGTGTTAGGCTGTCACTAAAGACATATATTCCTAACATAGACAACATTCTTCTTAGGCATAAAGTGGATTTTGTGGAGCCACCTATGTCTGAACATGAGATGCTAGTAGAATTTTCTGAGAGGAATATGGATATAAAGAGCATGGAGGTAGATTTGTTATTATAAGTGAATTTACTTTTATAACTAATCCTATTTGCTATGCCATTTTGAATCCCGTAGCAAATAAATATCTTTATCTAATCCCTTTGTAAATTAGTCAGTAGTATAACTAGAACACTACTTTAAGACAATTGAAAAAATTTCTTGATTGCACTTTGGAGTTTTAGTCATTTAGAAAGTCTTTAACATTTAAAGCTATTGCTTGCCATTACAATTGTACTATATATAATAATAAGCTGGACTTCCGTTTGCCATGGGCTTGCATTTGTCTCGCCCCAGAGTCTAGTATCCACTTACTAAGAGGTACCTTCACTTAGCAAGGTCACTTAGTGACACTACAATAATAGAAAACCAAGAACATCACAAGTAATCACTAATTCAAAATAAACAAGTTTTCTAATACACATACACTCATATATATTAGGTTGTGGTGATAGTGAGGTGAACGTGAGTGTCAGAGGGGGAGGGGATGAATAGCATGTTTGTAAATAAAATTGATAATTTTCTCTTGTTGCGATCCTAACAAGTTCACAAACTAAGAACAAGAAAGCACAAACCACACGCAATTTAACGTAGTTCGACAGTCCTTAGACTCAGTCCACAACTTATTATTTTTTGATGGATCACTCCTAGAATCTTCTATCTTTCTCCTCTTCGATAAGGTGTTGAAAGTGGAGAAACCTTTTATAAGATTGTTAATGGAAGTAGAAGAGGCATACAACAGAGAACAATAAAGCACACAATAAGAAAACACACAACAGAATATGACAATAATATAAAGAATAAGATCTATTGTTGTTGCTATTTATGGCCCCCCTTTTTAAAGCTTCTTTTACAAATTGCTTTGTAGGCATGATCTTGCAAATGTGACACACGTCAATTGATTGGTACATCACTATTAGTTGACTGCATGGTTTGCAAAATTGCGATCTAGATCGTAGGAATGATCCTATGATCCGGAAGTACCAAAACGATCCAGGAATGTTTGGAATCGTGTTTTGTAGTGGAGTCGGAGCAGATGAGTAGAATTGGTCAGGATCGGTATGATCCTACGTTACAATGATTCTACATATTGAGAGACCATAACTTTTGATTTGGTTTGAATACGGGGCGCACAATATATCAAATCGAAGCTCGTTTAAAGATCTACAATTGGTTACCGGGTGTAACCCATAACGACCCAATCTTAGGCTAAAAAAATGTCATTTAAAGACTTTTTGGAGGCTCCAAAGAATTTAAGTCCCTTTTATTAAGGTTATGTTCGTCTTTTGCATCATTAGGGTTTTGAGACTATTTAAACAATTGTTTAGTTGCTTTTAGAGCATTATCTTTATTTGAGTTAATATTTATTCAATTAAACCAAGAGAAGAATTCTCTGCATTTGGTGATTTTTTATATTTTCCCTAAAAAATTCTCTATTAGAACTAACCTATAGAATAATCGCTATTCTGTTAGACATCAGGTAATAATGTCATCTGCGGTGTCGAGTATTGACGGATGCATGTATATGCAAAATTAAATGCAAATAACCTTTTTTGATATTTTTTCTAATTATTAATCATGTACCATAAAATTTCAAGAATTTTTGGTAGGATTGTACGATTTTACGATTCGATTCCGACTGATCCGATCCTAACTCCAAATCGATCATGTGTAGGATCACGATACTATAAACTATGGTTGATTGATACAACTAATTTTTATGGCTTGCAACTGATTCTTATGGCTTGCGATCGATTCCTGCGATGACTGGTTAATCTAGGGTTCATTAGTAGACTAGAAATTACCTATTAGTCGATAAGCCTTGATCAAATCTTGTGACTAGTGATCATTTCCTTCAATTTCTCCGATAACACTTGTATCAGTTAACTAATCACAAATAATAGTCGACTAGTCCAATAGAAACACGATACAATAGAATATTTCTCAGTCAACTATACTAGTTGATTGAACTATTAATTGATCACTTATAGGCGTTCAATTGATTGCAGGATTAGAAACAAACATATAGTAAGTTTCATGGTCGATTGTTCTGGTCAACTCATAATTTGACTTCGATCCATTTAATGGTCGAGTCCGCCTAAGTTGAATTCTACTTATATTTGAGTATATTTTCACTCAACTCTCAACTCACCAATAGCAGCCTTCCTCCATTAGCCTCTTCTCAAGCTTCTCGTTCCTTAGATGCATTGAGCCCTCTGCCACCTTTTATGCCATTCTTTTCGCTTCGCTTATGTAGTGCGTCTCCAACAGTCTTCTCTTCTCATCCTTAGACACATTGAGTCTCTGGCTCCCTTTTCGTGCCATTGTTCTCGCTCTACTTGCATGATATACTTCCTTGGTACAACTACCTTTGATCCTCGTCATGCGGTTCCTTAGGTGTTCCATATCACTCTTCTCTGATCTTTCCCGAACCTTGAACTGTCAAGTATTCCATGTGTGCACACTTAGACATAAATCAAACACACAACAACAACGTAACTTAAACTCTTTGCTTAAACATTAAAATTTGTGATCGCATCAGACTACTTGTGGGCTAAAAGTATCATGTTTGGCAAATCGTTTAAGTTAAAAAAACCCAGCATATGTAAATATAATGCTAAAAATGCAGTAAATGCAAGAAAAGCAAAATGGAACCTAATTCAAACCTATTCCTAGGCTCCCTCTTCAGATAAGCTTGCCATTGAGCAAAATAACCTACATCGACTTCCTTTTTTGGAAATCTAGGGCTCTTAACTTAACTTACTTTTCCCTTTTTAACAAATAAAAAATGAGTTTCCAAACTAAATTAGAGATAACACATTAATTCAAATGTTGCATTTAATTAGTCAACTACTACTTAGTGTCGGTCCGAAATAGTTGATTGTAATTAGTAAGTAGTAACTCATGCCAATGTTAACAAATTCACTATAAATTCTATAAAAATCAGGAAAATATAAAATTTTAAACACTGGTTTGTTACATACCATATTTTCACAAAAAATATTTATTGAAAAATTAGATTATTTTTTGAAATTGACTATGTGAGCATGCAACTTACATACCAAGTTAACCATAAACATATTTTAATCTCTTTTTACTATGATCATCCTAGGGTTTTCTAAATGCTAATAACATATTTTGACACCTATGTTTACTTGGTATTTTCTAGGTATTAAACTTTTTCAAACTTTCCTAACTGTCATTTGTCACTTAGGAGCTTGTAATCTAAAATTTTGGTTAGGTGTCCTTTACCCTAAAACTTTTCTACTACAACATGCCCTTTGACTTTTCATTAACAAATTTAAAATGTTTAATCCAATAGAATATCTTTCTAAGACTACCTTAAGGGTTCTTACCTTTTCCCTAGGTCTTTAGCCTCTAATTTCTCAAGATAATTTCTAGGGCATGAATTTCTAATTTAGATACAAGTGAGCCTATTAACTTCTTCATATCTAGATATTTACTTTAACTTTGTGTAAAGATAGACAACAATTTAATTGCATCATATAATTTTTCTAAAGGTAGATTTGTTACCTCATTTTCCGTGCCATTTGACTCATAGGGTATAGCTCCATCTTCACAAAGGCGCACATAGCTTTCTTCATTAGATGATGTACCTATTCCATCATCGATTGCCATGAAGGCAATACCGACCTTGTGACACATCCCTCCATATACTGCTTTTGATGAGGATGTAGTATCATCCCAAGTTGCTTTCAGATTGCGCACCTTGGATTTTGCTTTGACTTTGTCTTTTCCCTTCTCCTTTTTCAATTTTAAGCATTGGTCCTTCATATGGCCTTTTCCATCACAATGAAAATACTTACCTTTCTTCGCCCTTTTTCTTCCTCATTATAGTTTCTTTGTTTGTTGCTTGTTAAAATTATAATTCTTCAAAATTCTTTTGATTTTTCTTACCAAAAAGGCACACTAGACCACTCATGGGTCAAAAGTTCTAATAGTATATTCATTTTTTTATATGAAAGATACAATAAATGCATACAATTCAATAAGTTATTCGAACAAAATCAAAAGTGCAAGAATAAAACCAAATCCAAAATTAGCATGTCGAGGATCTTCGAGTAACTCTATGTATTGACTGAAACCAAATGTTACTCTAAAAATCACCTTTATCTACATAAATTGGAGGCTAAGGAAAAATAATGAGCACAAATTACTCAGTGGGTAAAAGAGGAAACATGTGTATAAATTTAATGAGGATAAATTACATTTTATACTATAACTTCTAAGTTTTCATTTGAGAACTTTAGTCTTTCTTTCTAGAAATAACTCTTATTGCCATTTTACTTATTTATTGTCAATTAAAATTTCCAATTGTTCCTCTTATTTATCACCATCTTTTATTGCAAGTTGATATATTTTTAATTATCATCTTTTAGTTACCACTTATAAATCTATCTTCAATAAGTCTATTACTAATAAATCCACTAAGAAGTGAATTACCGGAGTTAATGTCCTTAGATTATAAGCATGTAACTTGACATATGAGATAAAGTCCTCACTGGTAATATACAATAATGTATCACCCTTGCTCAAATAAATACTACGTAAGCGATTGCTCGCTATAACAACTTCATGTAGGTGGTTAAGTACTCTCTAGTATAAGACTAGGCTAACAATTTCACTTTCTAGTATTTATTTTCTCCATTTAAAATGTTATTGTTTTACTTTAAATCTTTACATTACGATTATTTTATTTAGGATTTTCATCTTATAGGTCACTTTGAACTACTAATCTAAATCAACTTTTTAATAAAAGTTGTGCTAATTTAAGTGTGTACAAATATCAATATAAGCCAGCAAGTAGCATGGAAAGTGAAGGATTCTAATGATAGATATCAACTTAAGAATGACTAAAGTATCAACTTTTGATTTTGAAAATAAGTAGTCCCCATGTTAATTTCTATATAATGACCCACATAGCCCACGGATGTATAACATTCAACTGAAGAATAATTATAGTATCAACTTTTAATTTTGAAAACAAGCCTTTCCCATGTTAATCCCTATATGTGACTCACATATCTCACATGTGTATAACTTGAAAAGATTATCATTGATTTAAGACCCCAATAGTTTAGTTCTTTTTACAACCCATTTTATTAATTTAAATGTCATATTAACGTCTTTTTCAAGAGTTATAAAAGTATGTATATACTTTTTTATACATTTTTTCATGCACAAGGAACATATAAAATATATTTACCCACCTTAATATATAACAAATATGGTTTCACGGATCTAAAAATGAGTGCGCTTCACTTGAATTAGTATCTACATATACAATATAAAAATAACTCCAAAAATTCAAGATAAATCTCTAATAATGATAATAACATAAAAATATAGAAATTAATTAAAAACCAAGGTTGATGGATCCAAATTTTGATCTATCTACCTCATTATGTGCTAATTACACAACTTAACTCCCATTACTGACACCCAACCATTATTTTCCTATATTCAACCAAATATACCCACATAGACACTAAAACAACCCTAAAGTAAAAATATAATGGAAATAAATATTTTCCCCGCTAATTCTTCTTGATTGTCAAAACAACATTGGCGTTTCAAGATACAAACCACTTGAGCCAATCCGGCTTAGATAACAAAAAATAAATAATCATTTCCTATTATCTACAATATAATTTCTCACCCAAATTCTTACATTTAATTCGATTGACGTGCAAGGCAAGACCTTGTCGTGTCAATGTTTCTGACGTAAAGCAACAAATAATAGGGCGAATTTTCTCTACATTGTAGGAAAGAAGAAAAAAAGAGGGAAAAAAGAGGAGTTGACTGTGGCATTTGCTCGCCTCTGAACAACAATGACAATGGGATCTTAGGCACAAGACATGGGAGAGAGAGGGAGAGGAAAGGGAAGGTTGGCTTTGTTTCTTTTCAACTTTAAGTGGTGGGCACGACAACAAAACAAGAAGGAGAAATGAAGGAGAGAAAGAAGAGAGGAAAGGAAGGGGAGATATGATTGACAATGGGTACTTGATTCTTCTACGACTTTAGGTGGTGAGACAACAAGAAAGAGAGGAGAGGAAGAAGAGGAAAGGAGATAAAGGGGGAGAGGACGGAGGGAAAGGACGTTTGACAATCAACTAGGGACGATTGCAATGATGGTGTTGTGTGTCTTGCAAAGAGAGTGAGAGAAGGGTGAATGTCAAGTGAGGATGAGAGTTGTGTGAATTTGTTTTAATTGATTTAGGAGCGAACCAAATTTCTAAATGGGGATAACTTGGTTTAGTTGTCACGTCCACTTGATGGATTCATTTGAATCCAACCCAACTTCAATTTGATGCCCAAGACCAATTTATCGATTTAATTTGACTTGTTTGACTAACTTGGTGCCATACCCTTTTGATTACTAAGTAGCTACTTCGATGTAGCCAAAGCAACCAATATGTTTCCTTATTCTGAAAGGGCAGCTTAGTGCACGAAGCTCTCGTCAATGCGGGGTCCCAAAGAAGGTTCTGTTTGTACATAGCCTTACTTTGCTTTGCAAGAGGCTGTTTTTGAGACTTGAACTGAATATGTTTCCTCATTCTATTTTAAAGAAATTATGTGATTACATTTTCACTAAGAAGTGATGTTTTGATGCAAAGACACCAAAAGTCAAATAAAAAACATGGTTGTTTATGAGTCATAACATATTGTCTTTATATAAGATAAACAAAGCTGTATATGTACTTTATGATGCTAAGTGCTTTGGTTTGCTTGACCAAACGCTTAGGTTAGCCCCTAGCATTAAGGGCACTGGAACCTTACCACCTTAGAGTGCCTAACAACGCTACTTAGCACTACTGCAAATAATGAAAACAATTGGACTAATAATTCAGTATAATTATTGGACAAGTTATGGAAGGTCAAATAATATTGTGATTTCTTTCTTCAGGAATGATAAATCTGTTTTCATGTCAAGGATTGTTAATGCCTTTGTCATGCTTAACTTGGTTGTTATCCAATTACAAACTCTAACTCTGTTAAGGCTGAGCTTACTGCATTGCTCGTTTTTATTTTCCAATTAATTTAAAAGGCAATCCTTTTATGCTCTAGATCTCTGGCAAGAGGCCAAATATCTGAATATCAATATCTCTGGTAGAGCACCAGGTTCCCTTAATTGAATTTAAACACTATCTCATCAAACTTAACTAATTTTCTTCAAAAATATTCTTATTGACTTCTTATATGCTCATTATTTTAAAAAGTCTCCACATAGCCACTATACATTATGATGGACCACATTGCATCTGTTTGGATTGCCCAAAAGTTATGCAGGCTCAAACCTATCCTAGCTTGTAAACATCCAAGTCATGTTCAAACAAACATAGTCTATGTATCGCTTCCATTAATAGGTAACTTTTCTTTGGAACGATTTGTGTTGATTGGTTGATATGAGATTATATGTTATATGCTTTCAATTTTATGAATTACTTATATTGATAAGGAAACTATTTTATGTGATAATGAATTGTTATGATGATTAAGATAGATTGTAAAATTTTATTTATATTTGATTGCCTAGGTTAATAATTTTAATAAATTGCATACAAAATATAAGATATAACCACATTTTTTGGCATTATTTTATACATTATTGTTACTATAATTAATGCTTTTTAAAATGTTGATTGCTTATGCATCTGCATACTACATTTGCATTATTGAGTGGTGCGATCACTTACCACATGCATATGCTTTTTAAAATCTTATGCTATAATATGTAAAGCTATATGATGATTTGATATGGTTGTTTTGGAATTGATGTTTTATATATGAGATCTGTGCCTAATCCATTATTACCAACACTAACATTTTGGTGGAGCAATGAGCAATTTCATAATCAATAATTATCCTTATAACAGGCACGTCATATACTATATGAATTGAATTAGATCAATGATCTCTGAACATAGCATTATAATCTATATTATTTTCACTCTAATAATTCTTCCATTTTGTGGGTTTCCAGATCTTCCCTGGTGATGTTTGTATAGAAGGAATAGTTGATACAATCAAATCATCCAGGTATCTCCTGTCAATTTCTTTTTTTTTTCTTTTCAAAATGGTGCCATGAGCATAAGTAGCTGAATAGGCACCAGTTTATTTTGCCAAACTAAAATTTCTTTTATTTGCCATACCTACACTTTGTGTGGATTAACACACAACTGTTTAATTTGTCTTGAATATGTTTTTACACTTCATCTAAACATATATAGAATTTGTGTAAAAATTTCAAAATAGAGAAAAGTGCACGATATTTAATGAATTGAGACCATGCTCATTGTACTTTGATGGATGCTCCATTAGTTTAACATCTGAGATATGATGTGAGACCATATGAGTCAAACCTATCCTTATGGTTCATCCCACAAAGGGCTGACTTTAAGTTGTCACAAGCTTTAAAGTTGCTTCTATAATACATCTTGCATAAAACAAAGGGTTCTTAAGCAACATGGCTCTGGTTATTAGGGTTACTTGAGAACACTTGGGTGAAAATTGTGCATATGAATATGTGACACCCCATGTAGTTTCTATTCCATTAGTATGGAATGGAATCCATGAAGACTATTCAAGAATCCCTTTGGCACATGCTATGCCAGCCAACCATAATACAAATCATAAAAAATATTATAATATTAACAACAACATTCACTAAATTAGATGAGATTCTTAAGTAAAAATTCAAATTGCATAAATGTATCCATTATCAAATTCTTATAGAATCATAAATATAAGCAAAGTGAAACATGACTATAAAAAAATATAGCTTCAACAATATAAACTAAATGGGACATGAATAACAAAGAAAATTTGAAAATTTTGCAAAACTGTGTGGATTGTTGTAAATAATCCTCTAAGCAGAAATTGATTTTGACCCACTAGATATTAAAAACCCTCTCGTGGCCTTAAGAGTAGCAAGACAAGGGGAAATAGCAGGGAAAATTAAGGGCAAGCAACATGAAGTGAAATGTACAAAGTTACAGTGTAATTGCAAAATAGTAATCCATATACATGTACTACAATTCACATCATTAACAATACTATATTATAATTTATCATCAAACTGCTAATTGCTAGAACTACAGTCAAATGAGCATAGTTGCATCCACTCATGAGTGTTACTATGCACCCTCCCGTGTTGTGATGGAGAGTGGGCATCATGTGCATAGGCTTCACAAATATGACTCCCAAGGTTAGCTCGAGCTCATCCTTGCTGGCATGGCTAACGTATGATTGAGGATAAAATATGATAATCCAAATCATCTAGTAACTCGAAGGCCTTAACCACAACAGTCATTGTTCGTAAGTATCTCAACCTCAACCAGTGACTAATGATGCACTAGCAATTCAATTATTGCTATGTTATGTCTTGCCTTATGTTCTCCATGTTCTAAGCTAAAATAAGGGATCTAACCCTTTGCTAGCAACATTAACATCAATAAAGAACTACATTATGCTATACATGTAGAATAATTAAATGCTATGTGTTATGTTCACCATGTCCTAGCCTAAACTAAAGAATCTAACTATCTGCTATTCTCAATATTACCAACATTAGCATCAGTAATGAACTACATTATGCTCTACATCAAGATTGACTGACTTTGTCCTAGATTACTGCATATTAAAACTATATGACCTTTATATAAAACACTATATATGTTATGCATAAATAATGTGCATGTATCAAAGTGAAAATGATGTATAATCAAGGGAAACCCTTATGAAATAGATATCACGAGCAAGATAAACAAAAGAGTCAACAATATAACTCGGAGTTTTCTGTAAGGATCAGTATATAGAACCCAACTCTTTCCTCACTCAAGTGACCTTCAGCCAAATCAAATTAGCAATTCAACCTCCATGATATGACTATTAGACTATGAAATTCGCTCCGCGTCACCTATTAATGCTAAATCACGATTCTCTTAAAATCATAACTCCCACACCAACCATTGCCCAAATTTCTCCTTTTCTGGCCCAAATAGCACACTTTAAAATTAATGCTTGATGCACCATCATTCCTCAACTAAGTGTATTCTTGCACTTGACACCCTGTATGAATTTCACAATATTATAGCCACAAGCACGATAGCTCAATCCTCGCCACACCTTCATGTACAACCTGCAGTCCAACATTCCCTATCCTTTCAATCAACTCTCCTTATGGTTTTACCTTGTTTGAAGAAAAGGGTAGAGGAGCCTATCTATATGTGTTGTGATTCACCAATAAAGCCCAGATCTGCTATAAATGGAAGAATCACACTTCCTTGCTGTGATGGATAATTGTTACTCATGTAAGACTGCTAGAAATGAGGAATAATGAGAAAAAAAAATCAGTTTTCTAATGAAAAATCACACAAAAACTCAAAGCTCACATAATAACTTTAGTTGTAAGGTGTGAAAGAAGGGGTTCGGAGATTTTTTTGCTCGAAGTGATGCATGAGGGGGAATGAGGGGAGGGTAGGGCTTATTCTATCTAAGATAGGGGACTTTGATGATGGCGAGATTAGCTACAAGTGATAGGCACAACAGGATGATGGCACTCAATAGGGTTGCTTGTAGGTGGTAACCCTAGGGAATTGCCCATGTAAAGAGAAGATATTATAAGCGCTAGTAGAGATAGTATTATGGGTGGTGCAGTGACCCTAGGGGCATTGTCCATGCAAAGAGAAGGCGACTGTCAGAAATAGTGTTGTGGATGACTAGTGATGTTGGCGGACTATAGGAAGATTAGCAAGTTATGGGTGAGAGAGGACTCATGAGTAAGGAAGGGAGGGTTGCAATAAGGTGCTTGCCAGCAAGGAGAGGACGGTGACATTCATGCAGGATATGTGACAATGTGTTTTAAGCAAGATTTAAAATATCAAGCGGTGCCAAGGTTTAGGTCTAGAATGATGCAATTTCAGTACCGTATCGTATCGTATCGTACCGATATAGTTTTGGTATTTTTAAAATATAAAATATATTAACTAAAAATAAAAAAATTTAATCTAAATATTTAAAATAAAAATAACATATTTTTTAAAAAATAATGGGATAATTTTATGAGACTTTAATTGAATCTATTTAAATTATCTTAACTATAACTATAGTTAGGAGTTGATTATTAAAATCTAAGTTAAAAAAACTAATTCCGCGATGGGCGCGCACGACCGGGGCATGTGCAGCTCGTGCGATGCCTCCGGAGGCATTGCT
>JBBMKF010000112.1:5491817-5502852 GCA_037834155.1 Curcuma caesia
GTAACAATCCTAACAAGCGACCGCAAGGTAGACATCTCCTTTTTAAGAAGTGGTAAATCCTCGATGGGCTATCCAAATACTTTCGGACACTTTGACTTATACCCAATCAATCCAGGTCCACACTTCTTTGGAGATGTTTGTTTAAAGTGTCAAAATATAAGCCTTCATGACCAAGATGACTTGAATACTGCAAGTTAAAGGAAACTTGCACTTAAGCTGCATTGGGATCTTCATTGACATATGCATAGACCATATGAAGTTTCATGGCAGGTCATTCTAATGAATTAGTTACCTTTAATTAGTATCCACATTTAACTCTCAACATCCAATGTCTAGCCAGTGAGAACAGTTGTTTGGTAAATCAAGGAGTTTAAAACGTGCTAGTCTTAATAAAATCGATGACGTCGGTGCTCATCAATTTATCGACTAGGGATAATTTCAATATATTCATAATTGCACATGTAGAGATGCTCACTAGTTGTGATCCAATCACAAATTTTTTCATGCTATGAATCGTATTACGGACATTCAGTAAATAAGTCTAAGATCCAATCAAATACATTGAGAATGTGTACTCACATAGTGAATTTCTATTTATCCAATAAATAGTACTACCATAAGGCAATTGCTTTAGGATACCTCTTTGATATAACATTGCTGTTTCTGATGCTTCTTATCCTTTTTGATTCCTTAGGTGTCCCATACCACCTTCACCATTATTCATCGGATCCTCAGCCACCGGTATTTGTGTTTTCTTATACACTTAGACACACATATCAATAACACAAGTAAGAGTTAACTTAAAGTAGTTTGACAATATATCAAAATAATTGTGGCTTAAACCATTTAGGGTACTAACAATTAAAAAATGGAAGATTATGGCTAAATGTAGGGGGAGCCTAGTATTAGGGCTAATTATTATTTGCATTTTTTTGGTTGCTATGAAATGTTCATTCATTGATTTATATTTATTAACCCTAAGTTAAATAAAATTTGACAAACATCAAAAAGGGGGGGATTGCTAGTACTTGATGCGAGAATAAAAGAGTAATTTTAGTCTTTATAGTTTTATCGTGTTAGGGTTTTGAGGGTATTTTCGTCTTTGCAATGTTAGAGTTTTGAGTCTATTTAAATCATTGTTTAGTTGATTTTAGGGTTCAAGTTTTGATCAATAATAATTTGTAGCCGCGTCGTTTATTTTCAAACGTTGAGTTTGGTTGCCTATCTCTTAGTATTCTATCGAATCAATAGGTTTTAGAAGATTGCTTTCAGTATTCATGCGCAAATCAACATATTTAATAGTTATTCGTTGCATTAGTAGGTATTAGAGCCAACTTGATCTTGCGAAATTATACCGTCGAGAAGATAGCAATGCATGGACTATGTTTTGATTGTGATATAGAACAGCGGTTTTGAGAGATGATCGATGGATGATGTAATCTATTTGTGGATCAGGTAATAGAGAGGATAACAATGTTATTAGGAAATCGGAATAGAGAAAGTCCGATCCAATGCAAAAACAATCATTGGATAAATTCGGAGGAGGAAGAGAACATTTTTGATAAAGAAATAATTTTTATATATAAGGAAGATGTAGTTGAAATAGTCGGTGATCCAATTTATGACGATAATGAAGTAGAAGAACTTGGCAACAACAATACTGAACACCCAATGGATCGAACTGGACCATCAGCAGTTGCTGCAACACTCAATGTCAGCAGTTTTTTGTATGGTACAATTGCGATAAGCTTCAATCAACAAGTTGCTCTAGAGGATGTTCTTGTAATTCTGATGTAGGATGTTATCCTTCAAGTCTTGGCAGTGATAATGGTGCCCAACCATGTCAATATCAGGCTGTTGTGGCTGATTATACTGGCAATAGCTCCTCAACAGCACCTTCCATAGCAACTAGTGCCATTCCATAGAGGATCTTCACTATGGGCGTTCCATATACAAATCATCATGATGGGGAAAATCTATTTGACCAGCAGATGGCTATCTATGTTTCATGATGGGAGATGGTGGAAACAAGGGGAATCCCTTCAACTTTGCTCAGAACAAGAAAGCTTTACTCGGAAAAATTATGCGACTCGACATAAACAACATTCAAAGTGAGAGTCAAATAAATGATCTTGCTTTGTGGGGGAATTATTCCATTCCAAATGAGGTGGACTAGAAGCTAGGATATAGGCCTTCCGTTTGCGGAACCCATGATGATGCAACTTTGATTTAAAAAGACATTCCTATTTCTTGTGTGCAGATGTTGGCCAGGAGGTGTATGAAGAGGTAGATTTGATCAGAAAAGGTGGGACCTATGGATGGCATGTCTACGAGGGTCCTAATCTTTATATACCACAATGGTCTCCTAGAATCAACATGTCACTTAGCTCCATAAACATAATCTTCTCTATCATGGGTTACACCCACTCCGATATAAACATGACGATGGGTTCTGCATCAATCACTGGTGGTTATGTCTATAGGTCGACGATAAACCCTTGCTTGTATGGAAGATACTTGTATGCAGATTTATATGGTAGAGATATTTGGGCAAGTACAGAGATACCTGTAAACAATGGCAACCACACCAACACCTTGATTCCTTTCAGCTGTGTCAAGAACTCTTCGATACCATGCGATGCTATCACTGGAAGTCCTCTTCCAAACTTAGGTTGGAGAAAACCACCGAGATGGGGAGTTCAGCTCTAGTTGTCTACATTGAGGTTCCTAGTAGATTTTGTCATGATTTTAGCAAGGGGCGATAAGATTGGACGCCCATACTACTTCTAGTTCCTTTGGTCCTTGGTCTAATAAAAACCAACCTTAGCACGATGTGACACTTGCCTCTAGATGCGATCGACTCATCATTGGCCATTGGGTTCTATTGTAGAGACAAGGATGATTTCGAAGGTTTTTGTTCGCATTCTACCTAGTTAGTTGACAAATCAAGTGAAGCATCATTGTTCACAGTCATCGTCATTAGGTTGCGCCTCCTTAGTCACTCGAAGGCTTCTGATGTCTTTACTGTGACACATTTGACTCCTTTTCATAGTGATTCTTCTGATAATGATGTGGCTAGCAATTTGCGGGCTCATTTTCTCCACCTTGGGGAGAATGATGCTAGAACAGAAGAGCAATTTTAGTCTTTTTATTATTTTTATTAAGTTAGGATTTTGAGGGTATTTTTTTCTTTGCAATGTTAGGATTTTAAGTCTATTTAAATCATTGTTTAATTGATTTTAGTGTTTAAATTTTGATCGATAAGAATTGACTATCTCTTGATATTTTATCGAACCAATAAATTTTAGAAGATTACTTCTGGTATTCATGCGTGAATCAATGTATTCAATAGTTATCTGTTGCATCATCACCCTACGTGGTTTGATAAAAGATACAAACAAACGAGAATGATGATATGGAAAGGGAGTGTTAGTGTCAACCCTAAGAGACAATCATGAGATGAATGATTTGAGACTTTCGTATCATATTTTAATGAAAGGCAACATGTTGTGTTTATTATATTTATTTTGAAATTTGTGCAAATTAGAATAAATAGAATAATGCCTTAGAGTGGTAGATTCTGTTCTATAACATATCAATTATTTGAATTGATTGTGAGAGATTATAAATATATATAAAATACCACTCTTAATTATCCCTAGTCAAGTATTAATATACAAGGGTAATATTAATGCATTGAGACTAGTATGTAGGTTAACTGATGACTTAATCTTATAAGTTATAGATATGAGATATAAAATTAACACATGAGTATATATTAGAGAATATGTACTGGATTGATCAGTTATGAGAATGTTACAAGAACCTATTGGGTCACACACAGAGAGTGCATCATTTTTGAAGTTTTATTTTAGTATGACTAGAAGAAAGTGGGCCTAAGTTGTAAATCTGAAATTTATTTTGGATCCTAAACTTTTTGGATTAATGGGTTAATTTAATTGGATCTTAAATATATTAGATTAATAGGTTAATCTAATATGAGTTTGAGTTTTTCAAACAAATCCACACTAAATAAAGCCCACAGTTTAATATTCACATTTGTATTTTCGTTTGTATTTGGATCTGCATGAAAATAATGTCTTATTAGATGAGACTTGGAGGTTGAGTAGGTTCGAACACGATCTTATCGGATAAGATTGTGTCAACCCTAAAAGTTATGGTTCGGTCTCAATTTAAATAGTAGTTAACATTATGACATGGGTTATGTGATTCTCCAATCGTGCTCGTGAGACGGGCGATGACTGTACTCTTGTGGATACCATAGAGGTATGAACATATTGATCACGTTTAGATCGACTACACTCTCCAGATTCATAAAGGTTTAACACATCAAGAGGTAACATTCTAAATAAACAATCAATTTCATGGATCGTTGGTGGGTTTTTTTTCCATTGCGGTTTTATGTTTAATCTCTGAAAAGAACCCAATAGGGTGCCGATAGACTTTGTGCATTCGAGGAACGAGAAGTTGCAGAAGAGTATTTCAGTGGAGTAAGAAGGATAACATGACGAGTGAGCATCAGAGGGACAATAAGCCGCTAGGAAGCTTGTGCAAGATAAGCCGGTGAGATGAGAGTTGAATGACCTGTATTTAGGTCGAGGGTACATCTCAACCATAGGCGAACTCAGGCATAGTTGACTGAGTTAGAAGGTTTGGACAATCGGAAAAAAATTTTCAATCGACTGGACCAAGTGATTCGGTCGATCGATGCACAGGATAATCTTTATCTGTTTGTAGGTTATTGTTGGAGTTGGATCGGTCAATCGAACACTGGGATTGGGCAATCGGAAGCCACGTGGAAGCTGATTTGACAGTGCGAACCTGATGTAATTAGGTGATTAGAGTAAGTTATCGGACGATCTAATGACACGTGGTAGAAGATCCAAAACAGTTATCCAAAGCTGACAAAGTTTCAATCGACCGAAATGGTGATCGAGCGACTGGAAGGATGCCATTTCAGTAGAAGGATGAGCGAAGACTGTTTTGTGGATTAGATCGATTTGCAACATCAATGTTTTTTGGTCAACCGAACAAGACTTTTTGATCGACCGAACGTGCCATGTTAGCACTCGATTAGAGTGTATAAAAGGAGGCTAGGAGCTCAGTTACAAGACACACAGTTACGACCAAGGCTCTCAGTGCATTCAACGAGTTCTTTCTCTTTCTCTATATTGTATCTACTTGTTGTAAGAGGTTTCTTCATCTTCGGCATGCTACCGAAAAGGAGAAGGATAGTGGACAGATGCTTCCTGTGCATAAACCTTGGAGTATCAACTTGGGGTTGTGAATCAAGTAAATAACTGTGTCCCATATTCTTTATATGTTTGTTTAATTTACTGTGTCCTTGCTAAGTAGTTAGCAAGAGAAAAAACGCTTCATTTACAAGTATGCTATTCACCTCTTCCCTCTATCGATTTAACCGCGTCCAAAGCCCTAATAGTTTTGAAGTAGCAAATGTTGTAGTACATATAATATCTTAATGCAATGCTCATTCCCTTTGCCTAAGGCTAACATGATGGCAAGTATAAATATACAATGCAAGTAAAATTTATACAGAGCTTCAAGTTAAACAAGAAAAAAAAATGTAAAGCAAGAAAATTAATTACACATGCACCATAATATGTAAGTCTATCAATCTCTGAAAGTTTTACAACAAGTATCATGTTTATCTTAATGTTTATGCATGACATGCATAATCACATAAAAGGTGGATCCTCCACCTCAGCGGCTCCTCTAGAGTTGGCCCTACGGATATGAAGGTAAATTCATGTACACAGGCAGGAGGTGCATGGTGGAGTGAATGACAAGTCATGAGTTCCCGCAAGATTCGATCCCTGGCTGTTTCATGCATAATCACATAAAAGGTTGATAGAACGGTTGTATGGACTCAAAGGTATCTCTAGAATAAAGTTGTCCCTAAGGTGACTTGATCCCTAGTTAATCATCCATTGCTCTAGTTGTTACGTGCTATACCATTTCTAAAGTAATGTGATCCTTAATTTAGGCATGAACAATCATAAATGCCACACATTTATAATATCTTTGAAGTCATGCGTTAACAACCTTAACCATCATGCACCTTGTCATTAATACTTTTAGGATCTGTGTAATATCTTGATAAAAGTTCCATAGATAAATCTACTGATGCATGAAACATTCTCATCACATTTCAAGCACCATGTTAATTGGTACCTTCCATGTTAGAGTAAATGTTTCATGTATGACCTATTAGAACAAGTAATTATTGACAAAAATAATCTTTAGGCATGCAACAACATATAAAGATAAGCAACTCAAGTGAGTATCTTCCATAAAGCCAAGATACTCTTAAGAATGAATCAATCATGATAAATTAGATAAGCATACCATGAACACAAAGCAACCAAAATATGCATGAACCAACACTGGTAAAGGGGGAAAAAGTAAATATGACCTACATGGAGTTAGAATTTCAACTATTCTTTAGCATTCCTTAAAACCCAAGGTTAAGCCTTAACTCTTGATGTTTATATAAATGAACTAAAGAGGTTAACGGCACTGCTGTTAGCTTACACAATCTTGCTTCTTAGGTTTTGGTGTAAAACTCCTTTTTTGGTTTTATAATTCCTACAAGCACTCCTATTGTTCACACACTTCTCACCTACACCATCACACAACAGGAAACATATCCGCACCTCATTGCCAAGGCAACACAACATGCACATAGGCCAAACCAAGTTTGTTATAGGTTTGGAAGGCATCACATTTCATTTAACTTTCCTCCCTTGATTGCTCCCTTTCTCATTGATCAAACTCCTGTTGATTGGACTATTTAACTAAATTACTGTGTGCCCAAGCAACAAGTGAGGATCCTTTCCTCAAGAGAAGAGTGTATCGTCCCTTAAAGATGCATGAAATATCACTGCAATGCTTGGCACAGTTGCTTTTCACAAACTCATTGCCAACTTGAGAGAAACACAAGGCTTGACAGAGAAACTCAAAGCTAATTAAGGAATACAAATCTCATAATCCTACCACTGAACACTCTCTAGGTTTATATCTGAAACTGATTCCTTCTGTGATTGTTGCTCACCACCAAGAGCACACAACACATGCTCAATCACCCCTAACAATGCTCTTGCTAACATGAGTGAATAGGTGTTGAAAATTTTGAAATGGAAATGAGGGACGCTATAGAAATCTTATTGCTCATCCCTATGGCCACATCTGAACTCATAGGACAAAGATGGGAATGCCCTTGCTTTGTTGGCTTTGCTGAGGATTTGTGGTCTTTAAAGGCATTGCAAGAGATCAAGAGGGAGATATTGGCTTGGGAGAAAAGAGATGGGGGGAGGAACAGAAGCTTGCAATCAATTCCATTATCTCCAAGGTCACCTTCCAAATAAGGTGGCTATGTTGAGTTATTCCCAAATCAACGTGGGTATCAATGAATTAATGCATCAGGAGGAAGAGAAGACCTATAATTCTGCAAGAGGGGAAGCACCTTAATAAATTTGGTGAGATTTCCTTGGTTTCTTTGGATTGAATATGGCAACTCTAGTACGACGTATAGGAGCCAAGAAATGGAAATACATCCTTAGGCTCTTCTTTATTTCCTAGTACAACTAAACTGGCCTCTTTCAATTTACTTTGACTGAATGAATCATTTATTATTAGGCAGCTCTGTCTTGATTTGTACTCAGATTGATTCCAAATTTTACCTAATCTAGTTAGTAACAATCAAGAAAAAAATTTGAGAAAAAGGATATGAAATCTCTTGAGAGTTATAAGAGTTTTCAATATCATGTATCTATTTTCAACATATAGGACTTGAAGCCTCCACTCATTGTTTGAGGATTTGAGTTTGTTGGAGTCTTACTAGAGTGAATTTAGGTGATTTCCTATAGGGATAGGTCTCTGTTCTCCCATAGTAGATTCTCTTCTTATCAGATCTAGATCTGATATTCATTTTCTTTACTTTCCTATCATTGTCGACTCCTAGTGACTCTACTTGTCAACAATTTCTTTGTTTGTGAATTCCATGTTGTAGTCATGAGTTGGTGAGAAATCAACTGAGTTTCCTCAAAATAGTGAATTTCTTCTAAAACCACTAATTCCTTTGGATTTGATGCGTTATCATTCATTTAATTTGAGATAACATTGATTCTTAGTGGAATTTCTCTCTTATTCTAACCTATAGATAGATGTCCAAGAAATCATCCAAGATAATTGATGACATTATTATTAGATTAAATTTAAAGTGACTTTTTTTTATAGAAATTTCAACTTTTAATATGTAGAAAAAACATTGACTATATATGGAAAATAATTAGATATTAAATCCCTAAAAGAATGAGATTTAGTTATCTCCTACCTATTATTCAACAAGAGGATATTAAATAAAGATATAATTAATGAGATAAGTAATGAGTGGTCCAAATGGAGAAAATCTATTAAAGTATTGTGTGATCATTATGTCCTCGTTGGTAAAATTATAATTTTACATGTATTGTTGCTATCTACTAGTTTATGAATTAAAGTATTGGGCATTTAGAAAGTTTCAATGTAGCAAAATAAGAATGTTATATGCATGCGTGAAGTTATATCTACTAGTTTACTAAAATATTGATATTTTAGTATAATTGTGTAGTTTAAATAAATGATAAAAATGAGTAAGTTTAGATGCAAGTTAAATCATGTCAGATTTTCGAATTTTGACCGAAATGATATTGTTTCGATGTTGTGCCAATGTCTCGACATATAGTGTTGATGGAGAATTAGAGGGTGAAGGAGATAAGAGATGAAAAATAAAAATGAAAAGAACACAACTATATATCTAAGTTTAGATTTTATGTACATATAATTTTGATATTGTATTATTCGGACACAAGTGAAAAAATAATAACAAATACTATTTTAATTCATCCGCATTTGTAGCATGTCAAGAGTTGTCAAATGTTAAATGACATAATACTCATTGACATGAGTCATATTTCTGTCGAATAATATTGAATTTCAATTTTTTATGTTTCGATCATGTTGCTTGACACGATGCGAGATTTCAAATCTTGGAGGTGGTATAACATGTTCAAATAGACTCTATTGTTAGAGGAGTTGATTTAATTCGAGTTTAAGGTGTAAAGGGTAGTTAGAATGATTAAAAGAACATTAGTGAATTGTAATTAAAATAAATTAATTAATTTGTAATATACTATCCTATAGAGCTCAATGGAAGGATAAAGTGATTGACACTAACACTGCTTGACGACAATGATTAGTCTCTAGGAAAAACATTTGCTTTCTTTACCATAGAAGATAAGCTATAGTTTAATGTACATTTTTGGGTCAATTTTCCCCCCTTTATATTGCTTTTGATTTACAAAATGAAATATACAATGATTAGAATGACTATCTCTAAAGAATAAAGTAGATAGGGAACAAAATAGAAGTAAGTATTTCTTAATTTTGTTTATGGAATAGAATTAACATAAAATAACATTTTATATTTGGTTGGTAAGAACCTGATAACAAATAGATAAGGAATAATTTTCATAATGAAAAAGTATCCTTGTATTAGTATTTCATTTGACTTATCTAGCACGTATAGGCCTACCTAGCTCGTCTAGCCTAATCACTCGTTAGGCCTAACCATCTTGACTAATGCGATTGATGTGATTGAAAGTCACACACTCAATCATTCTCTTTAGCCTAACTAGTAAGTTTAGCTCGCCTAATCCATTTAGCTGTGTAGCTTGCTTCTTTTTCGCGATCCTCCTAACCAAACCTGTCTAGTTGGACCTCTAGTTGGATTGATTGTTTTGAATCACTTAGTCTACACGAGTCAATTGATTATTTGACTTATTGATCTGCTCGACACATTCGACCTGATCGACTTGTTAAACTTAAGCTGGTTTGTCTAACGCGATCGACTCGTCTCAATTGATGTGCTTGGTTTGATTGGCTTGTCCTATATGTGTGGCTTGATTGTTCCTAAGGTCTAACTATTGCTTGGTCTTATTAGTCTACCCTTCCCTTGGACCATTTTGACTTGATTGGCCCATTTTCTTGCTTGATCTGTCTAACTCGCTCGACTAGAGTTTCCTCACTCGGCCTTGGCTTGATCGGTTTGTTGGCATACTTGAACATATGTAGTTTGATTCACTTGTGTTGTTTAGCCCTTTTTGATTGTTGCTTTGCTTTGCTCATTTGACTGCTTAGCCCATCGATCTATTTAGCCCTATCAGTGTGATTAGCCCATTTGGTCTATTCGGCTCACCCTATCCATTCACTCTTTTGACCTACTTGTTTCATTTGCCCTGATTGACTTGCTTAGTGCACAAGGTGATCGCTCGTTCGACATCTTGAGCTTAATGGATGCCCTTCTAACCTCCTTGATTTGCTCGGCCTAATCGTTTCGCTTAATCTGATCGATTTGTTTCATCCCTTTAGTTCAAGATCTTGTTTTGCTTTTTGGTAGATTGATTGGACCAATCAAATTTACTATTTGAACGAAGAAATAAATAAGGGATGAATTCATATTCCTTATGCATAGGAAATTCAATTTCATGGGAATTTAATATTCCAATGTCATTTTTGTAAAAAAAAATAGTTATTTCATAAATGATGTAACCTAACCCATCATTAATGTTCTTTACAACAACAATCAAGTCTTTTTCTATTAAGTGGGGTCGGTTATATGGATCCTCCTATGATATTTGTCTCTATCCCCTATAATATCATTATTTATATTTCATCATTAATGTTCTTTAAGTAGAAAAAAGTATTAGAAATCATGAATTTTTTACTTGGTTCGAGTAATGATCTTTTCTTTTCTTTTCTTTTGTTTCTATTGATTAAGGCTTGCAAAATGATTATGTTGCTTATATTTTTACCCTCCCGTGTTATATTTTTATTGTACGAAGGTACGCTTTCGAACTAACTAATGCATTTATGAGCAGTTTACCAAATTCAAATATCATTTGTAAAGAAGTAAAAACTTTGTCTAATTAATAGCATTCATTTAATTCTCTTTAAT
>JBBMKF010000112.1:5525641-5544658 GCA_037834155.1 Curcuma caesia
GGCCTTGGAGTAGCAGCCTTGGGCTGTGAACCAAGTAAAAAACCAACCGAGTCTTTACTTTTCGCATTATTTACTTCTTGCTTATAATTGTTGTCGCACTCGAGTTTATCTCTCGCTTCCGTTCGCAATCGTGATTTACGAAAAAATCAAAAAGCGTGCAACACGCTATTCACCCCCCCCCTCTAGCGTGTTTTCGATCCTACAAATCTAAAGGAAAGGTAGTGAAGAGAAAAGCAATGAAACCAAGAAGTGAAGTATGAGATCATTTTATAAAGTTACTAATGATGAATCAGAGATCAAAGCCAAATGCAAATATTGTGATAAAAAAAATTTTTGTGATCCATACAAGAATGGAACAATAAGTTTGAAATCTCATAGTACCTCATGTGAAAAACACTCTTGTGTTGCTGAAACAACTCAAGCACAGTTAAGTTTACAACTAGGTTCAAGAGAGGGTAAGGTATGTTTGACTTCTTGAAAATTTGATCAAGATGCATCTAGAAAAGCATTAGCTGGATTGATTATAATGGATGAACTCCCTTTCAAATTTGTAGAAAGAAAAGGATTTAAAGCATTTATGGTCGTGGTATGTCCAAAGTTTTAAATTCCTTCAAGATTGGCGGTTGCGCGTGATTGTGTTGAATTATATATAGTTGAAAGGGAAAATTGAAAATTTTGTTGCATGATTCAACACAAAGAGTTTCTTTAACCACTGATACATGGTCTTTTGGTGCCCCAGTTAGTTTTGATGTGATCAACCAGGTTAAGTTAGGTCCTGTGTTGTTCTAATCCCTTTGTTAAGTGTGTAGAAACTTAGGTATGGAGGAAGTCGAACGTAAGACGTAGCGGACGAGAAGGGTTGCACGGGGAAGTGAGCCGATGGGCTCGGTGCAATCTGAGGGACTCGAAAACTACGGAAGAGTACGATGATGAAGCTGGGAGGAAGCACGCTTGAGGGGCAAAAGATCAAAGTCGGATTCGGGTGAGCCTGGGTGGTCAAAAATCACCCAGAAGATCTACCTACAAAAAGTTAACTAAGTTGACTTTGACCAAGTCAACACTTGACTTGGACTAGGCTTGACCAAAGTTGGAGGCTTGACCTAGTTGGAAGTTTGACCGATAAAGTAAATTGAAAGTTGCACGTGCATGGCCAAATGGATAAAAGCTTAATTATCTTTGATAAAGGATAATGAAAGTTGTGATAAAGCTTGGCTTCAAATGGTTGGATAAAAGCTTGGCTAAGTTTTGTTGGTGACTTAAGAAGATAAAGCCTTTGCGTTTAATCCAACGCAAAGTCGAAGACCATCCAAAAATCTATGAAAATGTGGATGGCAACAAGGCTTCAGACGTGAACAGCTTCATACATTTTCCGTTTCGACAATTGAGAAGATAATGCTTCAAACAACCAGCTACGGGCATTATCACTAAAAGAATTAAAATGATAAACATTTACCTTTTAGATGTTTATCTTTTTTATTAAAGAAAAAAAGGATAAATTTTATTCTTTTATCAAATCAATGCTTGAGATTTAAGGTTATCTCTAATTAACGGTTAGGATCGCATCAATTGATCAACGGCCAAGAGAAAGTTCATCTACAATCAACGATCTATATTTATTCTCTTGGGCTATAAATAAAACTTAGAGTTTTAGAAGTAAAATAATCAATTACTTTGTAATTTTCTCTCTAAGGCTCTGTGCTACAACTGTAAAGGTTTGTCCACCTAAAGGAGTTCTGATTGAGCGTTAACCGCCTTAGAAGTAACGATCCAGTTGCAACCAAGTTTCTTTTTTAAAAGACATGTGCTATTCTTCTTAACCATCTATTCACCCCCATCTTGTCGGTCTAACTCGATCCTATAATTGGTATCAGAGCGAGTTCGTCACAGAAGGACTAACTACCAACTGCAGCACCGTCAACTAAAATTGTCAAACTCATCATCTACCCGCCAAAATTCAAGGGGGATTTCGTCGAATGGAAGCGCAAGATAAAGGTATTCTTCATGATAGAATTCAAATTATTTATAATAATGTAGTCTGGTTTGCAGCTCCCGAAGAAAAGGACTTAACCAAATGGAGCAAGAAAGACCAATCTGATTTTGTGGCGAATGGAAAAGCAGTTTACCATCTGCTTTCTGTACTTCCAGCACAAGAGGTCAACCGAATCGATACATATACATCCACGAAAGAACTCTGGAAGGACTCCAAAAAGGAGGACAGTAAAATGCTACAATTGTGATGAAGATGGTCACATAAAAGAAAACTGTCCTAAATTGAAGAACAAGGACTCCTAGCCAAAGAAGAAGAATGCCTTGAAAGCCACTTGGGATGAGACGTCTTCCAACGAGTCAGAAATTGAGGAATACACTGGACTTGCTCTGATGGCAAGTCATCAAAAGGAAGATGAAGAAGAGAGTTCATCAGAAATGAGCATCGTTGAAGGGGGAGAATCATCTGATGAAAGCAACAACGATGAGGAACTATTAAGCAACAGCTACGACAAAATGGTAAGTGAGGTATGTAAACTACCTCCCGACAAATTATTTTTCACTTTAAAATTGTTGTTTAATAGTTTATGTAGAAATAGAAGAAAAATGCTAAAATTGAAAAATGAATTAGATATATCATGTCTACAAAGCATGTTTGACAGTTTAAAAATTAAAAATTAAAATTAAAAAAATTTACTCACTAAGTTAGAATTTGATATTACATGCTTACGACAGAAAAAAAAATTCTTATTCCCAAGGGTTAAATTGGTATGTGAAAAATTATAAGGGTCAACTTAGGAAAATTCCCAGAAATTATGTACCCCCAAAATTTTTAATTAACCTGGTAGATAGGAACCTATTTTGGATTCCTAAATCTGTCTTAAATTAATTTTTGCAAATATTCACTAACATTATATATATGCTATTTTTTTGTAAATTCAATACAACTGACCTTTATCTTAAGAAAATTGTGTTACTATTTTTCCCCAATGCATAGATATGTTAGCTATACACTTGAAATCTTTTGAAATTTTTCGAACATTTTTTTTAATTTTCATGATTTTTCATTAGAAATTCAAATTTTAATTTTAAAAATGAAAAATTAAATTATTTTCTCAAGTTCAATTTTTTTGGACCTAGATATAGTCAAAAGAATTCAGTATAATTTTTTATCTAATTTTTTTGAAGTATTTTTTAATTATTTTTATTTATTCTTCAAATATTTATCTCTGTGAGTATTTATTTTATTTTTGGACTTAGAGAATGAATTTAAAGTTGACAATTTTTGTACCATCTCAAATATCTATCCTCGACCTCTACAAATATTTGTAGACTTTTGTAATTGTTTTTCAATTTTCTACAAATTTTATGATGAAATCTTATTTTTAATTTTACAAATTCGATAATAAAATATTTTGACCAAATCCAGACTGTGTCGAAATTTTTCCAAATTTGTTCAGTTACTTTTGAATTTTAAAAATTGAATTTTCATATTCCTTAATCTGTCAATTATTTTTTTTTAAAACACAGAAAAATCAATTAACTCTGAAAATTTTTGTACTATTCTCAAAATTTTTACTCAACTTTCATAAAAACTTTTGAATTTTTCTATTAATGAAATTATTTTTTGAAATTTTTTTAATTAAAGATGTCATTTTAAATTTAAACAAATCCTTGGCAATGCTAATGTTTGAAAACTAATTTTTTGTGATCTATTGTGTATTAATTGAACGCTTAGAAAAAATTCTCAAAATTTTCTAACTTTCTATTGCACTTAGATAATTTTTTCTTTCCTTCCCTAATTTAATATACCCCGTTTTTGTTGTGATCAAAGGGGGAGAGTACGCTGAGGTTCAGGGGGAGGTTATAGTTCTAACATGAAATATTTTTTTTCATGCTTAACCTGTTTATTTAGTTCTATTTTTTTTCCTTATTTTTTTTTCTATTGTGCTTAACCTAGGTTGATGAACATAAAAAAGGGGGAGATTTTTGGTGCCCCGGTTAGTTTTGATGTGATCAACCAAGTTAAATTAGGTCCTGTATTATTCTAATCCCTCTACTAAGTGTGCAGGAACTTAGGTACGGAGGAAGTCGAGCGTAAGACGCAGTGGATGAGAAGGGTTGCGTGAAAAAGTGAGCCGACGGGCTCGGTGAAATCCGAGTGATGCGAAAGCTACGGAAGAGTACGTCGGGGAGCGAGAAGGACGTGTGCGATGTCCGAGGGACCACAAGCTGGGAGGAAACACACTCGAGGGGCGAAAGGCCGGAGTCAGGTTCGGGTGAGCCTAACTCCGAATTGGCCAGAAATCACCCAACCGACAATTCTACAAAAAGTCAACAAAAGTCAAACCATTGACTTTTGACCGTTGACATTAACCAGAGGAGAAAACTTAGACTTGGACCTTTTGGACGTGGCTTTAAAAAAACAAAGAAAAATAAGATTTATCTTTTATCATATAAAAGATAAATACTTAATTTTTATTAAGGATAATTCTTTTTATCTTTTATTAAAAGATAAAGTTTATCCTTATTTAATCAACGGCTATGATCAAAGCCTATCTCTAATTAACGGATAGGATTGCATCAACGGATCAACGGCCAAGAGAAAGTTCATCTACGATCAACGATCCAAATCCATTCTCTTAGGCTATAAATAAGGCTTAGAGTTTTAGAAGTTAGATATCAATTACTTTTGTAATCTTCTCTCTAAATCTCTGTGCTTCAATTGTAAAGGCTTCTCTGCCTAAAGGAGTTTTTGATTGAGCGCTAACTGCCTTGGAAGCAATGATCCAGTTGCAACCAAGTTTCTTTTTTTAAAGAGGCGAGTACTATTTTGCTCAACCGTCTATTCACCCTCCTCAAGCCGGTCCAACACATATTATGTATTAACTTTCAATATAGAATATTAATATGAACATTTTATTCACTATCATTACACTATCATGAAACATAAATAAAATTATTTAAACAAAAAGTAGGGTTGTAAATGAATCAAAAGTTCGTAAGCAAGCTTAATGTTTGGTTTGGTAAGAGTTTGTTTATGTTCGTTCAATATAGATGAAATCAATTAAATTAACAAATTTGAACAACTCATCAAACTAAATTAACAAGTTAAAACGCAAATGTTCATCTTGTTAACATTCATGAATAAGCATTTTTAATTATTTGTGAGCACTGTTCATGAACAATCCCCATGAACAAAACTTGTAAAGCATATGCATTAACAAACATCTTATTAAACTTGTAAATATATAAAGATTCTCTCAACATGAACAAACAAGCTTGCAATATTAAGCTCACTAACCAACCAAACAATCTTAAAAATGTATAAAAAAATTAAGAATCAACGAACTCAAATTAAGTGCACAATAACATCTTAACGAACCAAGCTCAAATCAAGCTCGAACCTAGCTCAAGCTCGGAAAAAAAAAATCAAGCTAAGCTTAAACACCCATTTAAATGACTTGGTTCATTTTAGGTTCAACTTATCTTGGCTCAGTTATCTTATCATAGGATTGTAAGTGAATCAAACATTCATGAGCAAGCCTGGTGTTTAACTTGGTAAAAGCTTATTTATGTTCGTTCATTATACACAAGATCAATTAAATAACCAAGTTGGAACAACTTATTAAACTAAATGAAGAAGTTTGAACACGTGTTTAGCTCGTTAATGTTCATGAACAATGATTGTAAATTGTTCGTAAACAATATTCATGAACAATGTCCGCAAACAAAATTTGTGAACCATATTCATCAACAAAGTTCTAATCAAACTTGTAAATAGACAAGCAATTGCTCTCAAAACGAATAAATAAGCTCGCAATATCAAGCTCACTAAACAATCAAAAAAACTTTAAAATGTAAAATTTTCAAACGAGCTCATATTTAGAGCTCAATAACACCTAAACGAATCAAACCCAAGCTTGAACAATCATTTCAATGCTTGGTTCATTTTAGGCTTGTCTTGACTTTGCTCGGTTACTTTATCAAATAAGCTTGAACAACACAAAGCTTGCCTCAATTTGGCTCGTTTACAACCCTACCTTATCAAACAAGCTTGAACAACACAAAGCTTGGGTTGCTTTTCTCATTTACATCCCTAATAGAAAGTATATGAAAAATACAATAAAATGTTTATTGTTTCATATTTATTTAGCAAGTAGCAACTTCTATAGCATAAATGATATTAGACATTTGAATGATAGTGACAATAATTAAAAAAGATTCTTCGATTGAATTAAAATGAATATTATATAATTGATTTCTTCAAATTATAGCAAAAAATATTCCTATAGCAAATATCAATGTTTAGAATGTCTAAGCTATTTATTCTCTATCTTATCATGGTTATTGGGATGAGATCCTACAAAAAAAAAGGCTAAGAAGGGATAGAATCAGATCATATGTTCATAAGATCCTAGCCCCACTCAGATTCTACTTGGGATTTGGCTCGATTAGGCCTACTTGGGATTTAGTGCATTTATGATGTTGGATTTGGCTCATTTAGGTCGGATTGGATCATAAGATCCTAAGTCTAGACTATAATCTTAACTATCATGCTATCATGAGTATAAGCTTGACAACTATCAATGAACTAATAAATACATACAAATTCATTATGTTATCTTCCATGACACCTAAGTGCATTTAATTAAATGCATAATTTTCAATCAATTAATTAGAAAAAATAATTTTAAATGAACCAATAACATAAATAAGAATGATCAGTAAAATTGATATTAATTGACTTAAAAGGGCTGGTGTTTTACTGCATTTAGTTCACTTAATCAAACTACTTTTAAGATCAATTATTTGAGCTACTGTAGACTTTGAAGTTGATCCTATAGGAATAAAAATTGACATTTTATTTTTTTCCTATTTGAATTATTTTACCAATTTAAATTTCAATAATCCTACTGATCTCAATTGATGCCAAGGATTTTTAACCGCCCCAACCAGACATTGATTTTAATATCAATTTTGATAACCAAGGTTGATGGTTGTATAGTTAAATGCAAGAATTAACACTTGGTAAATTAACATATTTTTGGTTGCCTGGTTTTTGCAATATTTGTATGTGCCTTTATTTTTTTTCTTCCATCTTTCTTTGATTCTCCTTTATGGATTGTTATATGAATTGTTAAACATATCAGTTATTTGATGGTTATTTTGAAATTAACTGTTGCTATTTCTTAGTTGCTTTCTTTGATTTGTTTTTCCTTTGTTTGGCCCATTTTTAATAAATAGGATCAGAACACTAACAATTCCTGATTGAACTAGTTGAACCACCTGACCTGACCATTCTGAGTTTGAAAGCATTGGTTTAAGCACAATTCCAAAGCCAAAGAATACTAAAATAACTAGCAGATCGAAAATAATGGCATATGCACTAGATAGATAGGCAACATGGAAAGCTAAATGCCTCTTTGTTCGAAAAGTAAAAAAGTGCTCTTTTATATATTGGTTCAAGTGCAGTCCTTATATGCAAGAGGTTCCAGATCAAATAGAGATAAAACAACTGGATGAAAAATTTTGCAAAAAAACGACTTGATAAGATGGATAAATATTTCTCTTCCACATGGTTTCTTCATGGAAAGAAATTGAATGCAATAAAGAAAAACAGAATATTATTGGAAGAAACATGATAAGCATTCAATTTATAAAATCACACAAGAAAAATGCTCTAAAATAGCTTTTTGGTCAAACATTAAATTTCTCCAGCAAAAGTCAAACGAGAAAAAAAAAATAGTAATACCTGGAAGTATTATATTGATTCCATACACTAGCTAGTTTTACTAAGACACGCAAAATATATGACATCGAGGATAGGAAAGCACAGGAGGAGGATTAATCCTGGACGTACATATGAATTTCCAGGTCGAGCTTTCCATCTTGACCGTAGAAGTAACCGGGGACGACGAGGAAGACTGGTGTGCCAAATAATCCCTTCCATTGTCCGACAGGAGCCTTGAACGATATCTCCATCCCCTCGTCCGACCTCGCTGCCAGCTTACTGAATATCTTCTTGGAAGGACGAGATTGACTGCAACACACCACTGAGAGTTTTGAGAGTTTGTTATGTTCTGAACAGTTATTGAAAGAATCAAACAACACGAAGTCGACGCCGTCGTCGCTCGCTCTGAGCCGTAGCAATGGCTCATTCGGGTCGATGGAGACTCGTAGCGGGACGTCATAGCTGAAGTTGTGGATCTTGATGCGGTGCTCCGCCGTGAGGTGCTGTACCAGGGCCCCTTGGCGAGGCGCATAGCTGCAATCCTTCTCGTGGTTTGCAATGGAAGATCCAAGATAAGGAAGGTATTCGTTGCATCCATGGGTGGAATGAGAACAGGGGATGGATAAAGACTCTATCACCTTTTCTAGAGAGTGGTTTCGGTATATGGATATATACCGGCGTTGAAGAGGAGCTCGGTGTGAGTGCTTTTTGGCATTTATGGCAGGCAACGAATCCTTTTTCATTCTGAGAATGCAAAAAGTTAATGTCCATTATCAACTACGCAAGGAAGAAGGTTATGATAACGACGATTGAACTGATCGGGAAGAAGGGCGAGTAATCATAAACTAAATAACCTGGTAGACTGGTGGGGTGAGACGGCCGTTGCACAGACCGCACCGAAGGATATGGAGTTTTAACCTCGCCGTCGTCCACTCTGCTGCTGCTTCTAGTTCCATCTTCTCAATTGGGACGCTGGATGGATCGCTCTTCTTTCTCTTGTTGCCGCCGCAGCGTTTGATTCGCATGGGTGGATCGGATCATTTAGCTCCATTAACTGGATTTATATACAGTTTCCCTAATCCTTGAGGCATGTTTGGTAAGGGATAATCAGACTTATAATGTAATCACGATTGCATTACAAGATGATTATTTGGTTTGGTAACATTTTAGAGATGTAATATAATGTAATTATATTATAAAAAAGAGCTAAGATCTGTAATCTCGATTACAAAGGAAATAGTGCGGAATCTGATTACATTACGAATTCTATTTTTATCATACCAAATATACTCTTCCGCTCCTCACCGTCTCAATCTACACATACATTACGGATTAAATTTGATACCATAATTTATTTTAAAAATTTTAATTTAAATGTATAAATTTTCAAATACCATTAATTAAAAATATTATTATTTATAATATATGTAAAAAAAATATTTTTTTTAAAAAATATTTTCGTAAAATAACAACAAACATAATCATTTAATTAATTTAAAATTATAAATTTAAAATTATTTAAAAATTAAATTACAAAAATAAAATAAAAAATTCTATTTATTTCTGCGACGAACACGTTGTTCATCATCAAATTTCATCGCCAAGTATAGCAATTGGCGACGAATTCGGAGTTCGTCATCAATTTTAGCGACGAACTCGAAGTTCGTCACCAATTTCATCTCTAATTATTTTTTATAGCGAAATTGACAACGAATATAATATGTTGCTAACATTGCAACAAATTGGAGTTCATCGTCAAATTTGTCAGAAATTGAGGACGAAAATTATTTTTGTTGCTGAATTTGTTGCAATATTTACAACGAAAATAATTCGTCGCAAAATTTCGTTCCTAAATAATATTTTTTTTATAGTGCCAGTTAGGGAGGAAGGATATTATTGATATTTTATAATAATAAAAATTATGTTCCTTACTAAAAATAATAAACACCAAACAATGTAATACATGCATTCCTTCAACCAAACATAATAATGTAATCTTGATTATATTACAGTACAAACTTGATTATATTACAGGTGTGATTACATTATGTCCTACTAAACGTAGCCTAAATCCATTGTCGTATATTCTTTATAATAAATATTTCTTTCATTTATATTTTTCTAACCTTAACTTTCATTATTTATAAATTCTACCATCCACTCAATCAATAAATATATTTTAAAATATTAAAATTATTATTAATATTTATTAATAATAAATATAATTAAAAAATAAAAAATACATATGGAGATGGCCCTTTCTCTTTTAATTGAACGTATTTATTTATTTGAACACGTTCAATTGAAAAGATATTATATTATAATACTTCTCTACCGTGATATTGAACATCAATAAAATATTATAATATTCCGTTGGAACATTCTTGTATTGTAGAGGCATCTTATTAAGTTCTTAGAACCACACGATGCATGCATTCGTTTTAATGCTCAATATATCCCAGGCAATGGTGCAATAGTAGGATATTTAGGTTGTGATCCAGACACCCACGGTTCGATCTTTAGCTATAGCGTATTTTCAAGAATTTTTCTCAAAATGGGAACCGCAATCAAAGGATGTTGAGCGTCTAGATTGGTCGCTATGTGCGCTTCCCGATTTACCTGATGGTCGATGAAAAACTATAAGACCGGATCGATCACCCCAGAGATAAGACTACTGAGATTATCATTTTTTTTTAATGCTCAATATGCATTTGCATTAAATTTTAACATGCATGCCTTTAACGTGGAGGATTAGCATGGGTGGATCGGATCAATTCGCCCTACTAACTGGATTTATATATATAGGTGCCATTCATAAATTTTTATTTCTTGTTACATAGGTAGGATCCAAAAAAAATGATAAAGAAGACTGAATATTGTTCAAAAAAATTATTCTTTGAAAAATAAATTAAAATTATAATGGAAATAATAAGGATTAGAAACACAAAGGGGTATAAATCAATTTTATTTGGTTCATAGTCTTTTAGATTACTATTTCAAAGTCCATGATCCTTGATGATTTACTAATGGACAATCAATTAATATTCTTTTTCTGAAAAATTTTAAGAGGAAAAGAATGGTATGAATAATAAGATAATAGTAACACACTACTATATCTTGAAATGCAAGTAATAAAGAAATACCGATAATAAAAAGATGGAGTTTCATTATTGATTATTGGAGAGCCTCTCGACATGTTAGCAATAATACTTGCACAGAACAGCATGACAGATGAACAAGATGGATTGAGGAGAATTGTTATTCTGAGTCTCAAATCCTGAGACTCTTTTATAACTTTTATCTGGTAGACTGAAAACCTTGTTCAGTCGATTAAACTCAATCAGATCTCGTCATGTCTATACTTGATTTTTAAGGTTTTCTAATTGACTGAACGTCCTATTAGTTGATTGAATCACTATTTTTTCCTTGCTTGGTTTGATTTGATAAAATCGTTGTCTGATTCGATCATATTTGATCTTTACTTTTCATATATGTTCGAACAATTGATCATCTTGATTAGTTGACTGAACCCTTATTTCCTTTTGAGCTAAGCTTGCCTTTGATCTGTACTTATCCACTTTGATTAGTCAACTAAACTATCCTATTCAGTTGACTGTGTTAGTTTCAAAAAAATTTATTTTTTTATAAAATAAAGTTAGCATAGTAGATATCAGATTAAAAGGAAGTCTTATTGAAAGACCAAGTAAAAAAAGGAGAGTTTCTCACATTAAATTTGATATGAGTTTTTAAATTTTATTTTGATTTTTTTAAAGAGAGAATTTACTTTGAAAATGTCTTTTAGAAAATACTTTCAACAAGTATATTTTAGACAATGTTTTTCAAAATTATTTTTGAAAATGTATTTCAAATTATTCAAAATTATTTTTAAAATCTTAAAAATAATTTCAACAAATGCTTCAAATCATATTTAGAATAGTTTCAAAATATATTCTAAAAGGGAACGAAGTTATTTTGAAAGGTTCTTCAAAATATTTTTAAAAAAGATTAAAAAGTTAAGTGGTGATTTTCAAAGAAAGAGACTTTTTAAAAATTAAGAGACTGTCATAAAATCTTGGAAAACATTTTTGAAACATATTATGCCTTGGAAAATATTTTCTTCTTTGAAAATAATTTGAAAAATATATTTGTAAAAATCTTGAAAATATTTTGACAAAGTATGAAAGATATTTCAAGTTTTCTAAAAAAATATTATGATGATCCTTATTTTGATATGTGTCAAAGTGGGAGAGATAAATTTAAAGTCGGGCTGAGAGAAAATTAATTTAAAAAATTAAAATGAAACTTTGATTTAAAGTAAAGTTAAGTTTAAGTTAGTTATTTTAAGATTGCTAGACTTTCAACTTAAACTTGAACTTACTAGTTATTTTTGTTAAAGTTTAACTAGTTAAAGTTATCAAATTAAATCTTGATCTAGTTTAACTTAAACACTACAATCCAAGTTTAAGCTAGTTAAATATTTCTTATTCAAAATTTGATCTAAGTCAAAATGCTTTGATTTAAATTTAAATTTCTTTAAAGCGTGTTAAACTGTATCAGAGAAGATGTATTTTCTCTAACTTGAAACTATATTGTCAAACATTAAAAAGGAGAAGATTATTGGTATAGATAACACCAATGATTGAACTTGTATTTTGATGTTTGATAAATTATTTAAAGTAGACATTATGTATTTGATTTGAGAGTTAAGTGTGCAGGTCACTTAATATGAAAGTTGTGATGGGTTAAGAAGGTTAGACATTAAGCATCGAAGGTCCTAGTGGGTCAAGAGTAGCAGATACTAGGCAGTAAAGTCTTAGTAGATCAAAAGGATCAGACATCGAATAGAAAATCAAATGGGTTGACCTAGCAGAACACTTGATGGGTCAGCTGGATCAGACATTAAATAAGAAAAGTCTCGGTGAGTCGATCATACACTAAGTAGAAAAAATCCTAACAGATTAGCTCGATTGGGTGTTTGATAGGTAAGTTAAGGTAAGTCCTAGAGAGATCATTCAGTTTTGAAAGACAGTGAGGATGTATCTTAGTTGGGACAAGCCTTAGACGTTGATCCAACTAAAGAAACCAATGAAGTTTTCTAAGTCGAGATAAAATAATTTTAACTATCAAAATAATTTCATACATATCTATTTCTAACTTTGTTTTAGGATTATTATATCTATTGTGCTAATTTTATTTTGTAAACAAATAATGTTTCTTAAAATCAAAGAGTTTAGTCAACCAATCAGAGTGAATAAGTACATATCAGTTTCGATCCAAGTCTAGAAGGAAATAAGAGTTCAGTCAACTAATCAAAAGGATCAATTAACTGAACACATATAAAAAGCACAAATTGGATGTGACTGTATTAGCCAAAAAAGGAACTTTTGGCGTTCAGTTGATTGATCAAGCAAATTTCATAGGATTGATCTGATCGGATTAGAGTAAGCAAGGAAAAATTGAGATTCAGTCAATTGATAAGACATTCAATCGACTAAAAAACCCTGAAATAAAGCACAAATACGACAAGATCTGATTAGATTTAACTGGTTGAATATGATGTTCAGTAATTAGAAAAACTCTATATAAGAGCCTCAGAAATTAAGACTTCGAACAATAATTCTTATTAAACTCTACTACTTTGTACCCAAAAAAAAAGACTTCGATATTCTACGTGTGCGATCTGAGAAGCACTAAGAGAAGTGCGACAACACTTAATTAAGACTTCCGGACTGGATTGACAAGCGATTGTTTGTATTATTTTTATATTCGTACTCCATTTCATATTATTTATACTTGTATTCAATTCCTTTATTTTTTAATATTATCATTGAGTAATTATAAATGTTTTATTTTTTTTATAAAATTAATAAAATCAATTTTATTTTTATTTGTAACTTCCAATATATATTTGTCAACTAAAAAAAATCCATATATGATTTTTCACAAGCCCTTTACACATGGTTCCATAGCCATAGTTTATTCATATTGCTACTCAAAGACTAATTCTTTTTTATTTTCTAAATGCAATGTTGGGTTTATAATATTTTTTACTATTTATTTATGTTGATGACAATCTATACTCAATTCTCTTTTAGCATTAAGTTATCTCCTCACCTAATAAATTTTAAATTAATATATTAAATTCAAATTTAAAAGGATATTGATATATAAATATGTTATGTTTGTTAAATATTCATTATACATGTATGTATTATTATTTTCATAATTTAATCTAAGACAGTTAAAAATCCTAACTACGTCATTGTTAAAATGAATGGTCCACATCAATTATTAGGATAGCGATACAACAACCATTATAGATAATTGATAGCGATACAACAACAACCATTATGGAATTATGAAGGAAAAGTGACTTTTGCAATTAATTTCTGCCAGATGATTGCCGACAGAGTTCAATAATTCTAACCACACCATTAATTATTCAATCAAACTTAAGAACATAATCGCAATCCTCGGCCATGAGAGTGGACTACTTGGCAATCCTCTCTGAATATTAATGCATCAACCAACCCCCTACCCTTCTTAGACTATCTACCTCCTACAAGCTTGAGCATGAATATAACTAATGTGGACAAAGACGATGGAAAATGGTGCAACTCTAATTGGCTCTGTCGCGTCGACTTTGACAGGTTCGAGCTCCGGAATATTTCCATTCGAGTCCACAGACAAGATCTTACCATTCAGCAGCATTGTCTGGCTGTGAATATCGCCGTTCTTCGATGTTAAGTGGTACTCTTCCCTGCTGAATTCAGATGTCTTCCCCAGCCTCGGCAAGTGGTAGATTTTTGTTCTGTGATTTGTAAGATGATGAAGTTTTGTTATGGACGAGGAGGAGTAAGATGCCTGGGTGGTGACGAACACTTGTGTCGTAGAGTTGCCACTAAGATTGATCAAAATCAGTGTGATTCCTTGCTGCCAATGAAAAGATAGAGGTTTATCAAGTCAGAGAAGCAATGAAAAAGGGATTCTGATAAATATAGTAAGCTTACTGTGTCTCTGGCACAGTGTGCATATGCCCTTATCATGTTTGTGCCAGTGAATTTTGTTGATAAAACTCGTCTACCCATCAACCGATGCCACAACAGTGCACTGCGTCGAACGAGTAAAAGTAAAATGGGATGAGGCTCTCTTCATAGACAAGGATTCAAAAATGGATTGTCTAGTGGAAATTGAACCTGTAGTAATCAGGATTTGGGTGGTAGGTGGTGGTGTTAAGTAGGCCATAGTTTCCTCCTATCAATGATTGCCTACAATAAGTCTTGGTGTCGTATTTAGCCGACATGCCCAGTTGATCCAAGTACCTAGCAACTCCAAAGGCTAATAATTTGTCCGGAAAGAGACTTCTGTAAAGGTGCTGTCTAGTAAAGAAATGATAGTATTGGCTCACCAGAAGCTGAAAACAAAAGAATCAGTCACTAGATGGTGACCGCTGTTGTAAGCGCCTCCAGCTTCGCCAACCCAGGCAGTGGTGGAAGTCCCTCCGCGGCTGAGGATCCTTTGCAGGTCGCTAAATGTGCTGGCTTCACCATCCAGGTAAGAGGGGTCGAGAATTTTCTCAACCAAATGCTGGTCCACTCCTGATTCAATAACACAGCTTGTTCAAAGTTAGTACACTGGAGAGAGGGATGCTACTAGTACGAGTCTAATGCTGGTAGATTAATTAGTCACCTGGACCAAGATTATAGATGTGGTGAGTGATTACATCGAGAAGGTCGGGTTTTGTCTTGCCGATGATTTCACTGAACCAATTGGAATCAAAAAAGCCCCCTGGTGCCAGCACCAATGGTTTGCTTTCGTAGCCATGGTAAATGTCATTAATGATGGATTTGAGGTTGATCACATCAGCAGCATACTGATCTGCTTCAATTCTTGTTCCAACTCCAGATCCACTTAGTTCGTTTCCTAGGATGCAAGAGATTAATGAAATCTATCGACATATTGAGAAAACAGTCTTATGTCCAAAAATAGTGGAAAAAAAAACAATTTCAGACTCTACAACTTCATTATATAATTTTTTATTGCGGTAGATCAAAGAATTACCAAGCTCCCAACCATGGATGGTATAACCCTTGTCGACGGTATAATGAATAAAAGAAGCAGCATTGCTGTAGTTCCAAGGTCCAACTAGAGAACCATCACTCTGAGGTATTCTTCCATTAAGAGCATTCAAACCAAAGATGATGACAGCCCTGAAGCCAAACCTATAATTCTTAAACAAAAGGAGCAACCGAAACACGAGTAAGTGGAATTCAACTTTACAAGAGATTTACTACCCGGCCTTGTTGAAGAACTCATTGAGTTCGTCCCATCTAGGCAGTGGTAAGCAACCTTGAGTAAAACCAAACATCTCAGAAGTGCTCTTGCTGAATGGAGTACAAGGTTGTTTTGGATCCCCTGTGCCATATATGACCTTATCTTGCAAGGAGCCTCCTAGACGAAGTTTCAGCGGAGAGAATGCTGAAGAAAGAAACATGCAACACGAGAAGAAAAAAAATTGATGGAAAGAAAAGGTATCAATCTTGATTATTTAAGAAGTAATTAAGATAACAAAATATGCTGTGACTTAGTTACTGTTTTCCCACCTTTGACAGCATTCAACAAGACAGGGTTGGAAAGATTCTGCATCAGAGTACAATTCCATACACAAGTGTCAATCATGACCTCTAAATCAATGCTTTCTACAAACATGTAATCATTTAAAAAGAGACTGCAGGTAGAAACTGAAACACACAGACTTTTTAATGTTTAGGAACATTTTTCTAAATAAAGTCATGCAGTTGAATGACTACATGGGAGATTAATCAAGTTGCATGGACTACAAACATCTGCCATCTTAAATAACATAGTTTTTCTTTCTTAAGCAATAGGATGGAGAAGAAATTAGATAACAATTCCAATAGATCAAAATATATGGTTTGATAAGAGTGAATTCAGAAAATTCACATTCCAACGAAATGTATGAATAACTAGTCCATCAGAAATAATGAGGATGAGATAATAATCCTGAGAACCAGAATGCCTTAAATACCTTTAGCAATTTTAGAACAAAGAAAGCATGTAAAGTTAAGCATGGAGCATAGTCCTCGCTAAAGGCTATCGATAAAGGAGGTAATGTTGAATAGCAAGTTGGAAAAAGAAACTTCAACGCCCAAAAAAAAGAAGCCACATTTGAAGGTCGTGATGCAGAAAGACGCAGCAAATTAACTGACCAGGTTAAGGAGGGAAGCGAAGCCCCAACTACATGTCCCATAATCGCACTTGTCAGGCGGCCACCAATCCAGAGTAGCACACACAAAATCGTCGTCGGTCACCGCAATGACGGCCGTGGTGTCCACCGCCACGGAGGCGTCGTGGGAACCGAGAGTCCCTGGTCCGCCGGAGAAAACGGCGACCGGTCCTGCAAGCCATAAAAAGCCCCAGAAACAGAAGCCAAGCAGCTGAGCGAGAAGACCGCCGCCCATGCGCCCGCCGCGTGGCGTCAGAAAGAGTGCAGCCGGACCGGCTATGGAAATGGCATGGCCTCATTTCGCGAGGAAGGCGAATAAGCGCGGCGGTGGGTTTCCATTGCTTTGAAGGCAAAGAATGGAATTTTGTCCTTTCCTTTCCTTTCCTTCCTTTTGGTGGAGAGCTGAAGGATGAGGAGTAAGGGCAAGGCAAACTGCAGTGCTTGCTTGATTGCAAGGGGAGTCCTACTAGTCCTACTCTACTCTACTGTGGTGGACCAGCAGGGCAGGTCTCAAACAGTTATGAATGGCCAGCAATGGGAGGTGGGAGGCATGTGAGGAGAAGCAAGCGGTGGATGGATTCTTGCGCTGCGCGTCTGAATCTTAATGGCAGACAGCCACAACAAACGTAGCAGCTCCATGTAGATACGGCCCGCAATATCTGGGAACCACTTCACCCTAGCCGTTTGCAATATCTGGGGACAGACAGTGCTAGGGAGTGAACTTCTAGCAATCGAAGAAGTTGCAGCAAAGTAGGGAGAATTGGATGTCCGTAAGAAATCATAAAGAGTGAACTCCTACAGGTACAGGTAGGTGAAGCAAGGAGGATCATAAATTCGTACAAAGTAAGCTCCTGATAGATCACGAAGAATCAGATATTTAACAAAATCCAATGAGATTCTGATAGGTGAAATTTTGATAGGTCGAGGAGAATATAATACTTAGACAAAAGTCTCAGAGGTGAATCTTCGAGCAAATGGAAGTCCTAAAATTAGATGAAATCTGTCACTTAACAATTCTACACGTCTCCTAAAAATGAGAAATCTCAATCAGTCTCATGGACTCAATCTCTAGGGGTCCCATGGAAGTTTCCCACCGACCACCAGGGTAAATCAGGAAATACGGCAGGATAAATCGGGATCCCTGGGGGTGGCCAGTCCAGTCCCACGGAAGTTTCCCGGCAGGATAAATCGGGATCCCTGGGGTGGCCAGTCCAGTCCCACGGAAGTTTCCCACCGACCACCAAGGTAAATCGGGAAGCGCATACGGCAGGGTAAATCGGGAAGCGCATACGGCGACCAATCCAAATGTCCAACATCCTTTGATTGCGTTTCCCATTTGGAAGAAAATTCTTACAAATACGCCGTAGCTAAGGATCGAACCGCGGATCTCTGGGTCACAATCTGGATGTCCTATCATTGCACTATTGTCCCGGAGACCTACACGGTCAATCCTAGAACTATATATGAGAAGGTAAATCAAAAAATTACAGTTACCCACAACAGAGGAGGCACTACCTCGGTTTAATTGAGATTTGATCTTTATCCAATTTAATAATTTTGTTCTGTCATCGTCAACTCAACTATCTCTCTGAAAGTTAGAATTAAAATTCACTCCTAGTGGTTTGAAGTCTCAGAGATGGATTTCGAAGTTTATATACATATCTAAAAAAACATGTTGGTTTAGGTGACCTGGATTAAATAGAACTCAAAGGCTAGAGGCTTGTCGAGGAAGTCTCGAGGGATGAAGCAAGATCAGCTTGAAGTCATGTAAGATTAGTGTTTGAGTGAACTATATTTTGGTTTTGTAGAAGTTTTCTACTTGTGTATTGGAGTATGGAACATGTGTTTAAGTTTAAGTTGATGTATTTGCTTGAGGCCAAGTAAGATCAATCCACTAAAATACATTCTTTTTTTCTTTTCTTGAAATAAAAAATACAGAAATAAAAGTAATAAAAACAGTGACCAATCTTAACATCAGTTTGCATACAGAAGGGTAATATAACTAACGTATACAGATTCAAGTGTCATATTAAACAATAAAATGGTCATT
>JBBMKF010000112.1:5556521-5572321 GCA_037834155.1 Curcuma caesia
TAAATTATTATTTAATTCAAATTTATTCAAATTAGGTAAATTTTTATTGTTGATAATCAAGGTTTGAATTTGTTAAATTATTATTATTAATTAAAATTTTAGAATTAATTGATTTTTTAAAATTAATATTATTAATTATATTAAATTCTAAATTATTTGAATTTGAATTTTCTATATTTGAATTAGTTAAAATTTTCAAATTAATTAAATTTGAGTTTTCTAAGATGAATTTTTTAAATTAGTTAAATTTGAATTTTCTATGTTTAAACTAGTCATGTTTATTAATTTTGAATTATCCAAATTATTAGATTTTGAATTAGTTAAATTAATATTTTCTGGCTTATCTGAATTTGTAGAAAAAATAACACTATCAACCGAAATCCTAGAGGCATTTTCATAAATAAACGAACTTATCGGAATCGTATCCCCTAATTCTGATTTTGCCTCTATCTTCTTCTCTGGGCATCAATTCTTGTAGTATCCGCAGTTTTGGCACTTGAAGCACGTTATGTGCTCTTTAGATCACCGAGCTCCTACCGATTGCTCCTTTACTGCTGATGGTATCGTTCGAGTCTAACAAGTAGAACATTAATTTTTATAGTGTCCTCTCTCCCTGTACTTAAAATAAGTTATGTGAAATTTAAAATGAACTTTTAAAATTATACTTTTTCCCCCTCCATCTTCGTCGTCTTGCTCCGATGGTGGTTAGTCCTATCGAGAGTAGTTCTGCTCTTATACTAATTGTAGAATTGATAAGCGCACTAGAGGGGGTGAATAACGCTTTCATCATTCATTCATTCGTTCGTTACTAACATAAAGACTAACCACCAAGATATTAGAAAATAAGCAAGGGACTCATGGATTTACTTGGTCATAACCCCTCAGGGTTAGTACGTCCAAAGCCTATGCATGAGAAGGCGTCTGTCCACTAATGGTCTCCTTTTTAAAACTTTTTTGGAGACAGAAAAATCCGTCTTACAGTCCACAATATAATAATGAAATACAAGACAATAATACTTTAAATGAATTAATCAAATCTCGAATAGGCCGATCCGGAAGTTCTAAGTGCAGCGCACTCTTCCTGGAGCTTCCCCGATTGCGGGAGCCTGACTCTGTTCGCATTCAACAATACCGCAGGATGAAGAATAAAGAGTATTAGAGATATTCCTTATGGTAGACATTGAGACCCTTATATAGACTCTTTCGGGCGCTTGGTTCTTATCTGGGAGCTTGGAACTGATCCTATTCTGATTTGATTTCGTCGATCTATCAGGGTTGATTCTTCCTTATCCAAGCGCCTGGAACGTTCGAGCTCCTAGACTAACATCTGGGCGCCTGGATCCAATCAACTTGAGTTTGACCTGGGTTGACCCCGAGCTTGATTTGGCTGCTTTGGTTTGTTCCTTTTATGCTTCTTCTCCGTCTTGCTTCCAGCTCCTGGTTCTTGCAAGATAGCATACAAACAACCAAGCCTACCTATAATCTGTCTAACCTACTAGGCTTACCTAAGCTTTACCCTGTATGTCTAACCTTCTAGGCTTGCTTGTGCCTAACTCTCAATTAGGATTAGTCACTTTTATAGGTAGACTTTTCACCTGCCAAACATCCGATCACCCTTGGCCTGTTTAGATTTTCCCTTGCCTAATCTCCAATTAGGACTAGTCACTTCCCACCTGCCAAACATTCGGTGACCCTTAACCTGTTTGGACTTTCCCTTGCGTAACTTCCAGTTAGAATTTCCTGCCCAGCTTCACTCACCAGGACTTCTCCTAGCCTTCAACTAGGACTGCCTAGTTTCTAACTAGGGCATCCTGCCCAACTTCACTCACCAGGTCTTTCTTGTCTAGCCTCCAACTAGGACTTCCTTTGCCTAACCTCTAGCTAGGACTTCTCCTGCCTAGCCTCAACTAGGTCTTCTTCTTGCTCAGTCTAACTGACTAGGACTTTTTACTAGTCTTCTGGTTAACCTTAACCTGACTAGACGTTACTCACATCCAAATATTAGGTATTATTTAGATCAACCCTTGGTTAAACTGATTAGACCTAGGTGTATTGTCAAACATCAAAACCCTCGAGACAGACTAGTGCTCCTTGCACCAACAAACGATGCCCATTGTTCCTCCCCTTGAGCCCATTGACATAGTTTGCCATCTCAGCCCTCCACTAGATCCAACCCATCTCGACATTCTTTTTCTTTTGTTGAATCTTCTATAGGACACTCTAGATATGATTTTTCAGACATCCACACTACCCTTGACACCATCAGAGACGAGTAGACTGAGTAGAGATGCATATCAAATGAGCATCAGTACATGGCAAAGCAGCACTACTAAAGGGTGGACGATCACTATTGCCGAGCAGATGAGCACTATGATAGGACGAAGGAATATTATAAGAGAGAGGAGGAGCATTATCACCATATGGAGAGACGAGTAGGCTGAGTAGAGATGCATATCAAATGAGCATCAATACATGGCAAAGTAGCAGTACTAGAGGGCAGATGATCACTATTGCCAAGCAAATGAGCACAATAATAGAGTGGAGGAATATTATCAGAGAAAGGAAGAGCATTACTACTAGATGGAGGGATACTGTCAACATATAAATGATATGTACAACTGACACACAACACAAGGTCATTTCCCTCACTTTCCTCCTTCCTCCTCCTTCCTCTCAGTAGACTTTATTTTTCATTAAGGACAATGTAGATTTCAAGTCTGGGGGGATTAGTTGGTTTCTAGTTGGTTGTTTGATTGTTTTACTTGGTTTTATTTAGATTAGTTTAGTTTATTACTTCTTTAATTTTAGTTTTTCTTAATCATCATTTTTCTTACATCATCATGTTTATCATGTTCATGTCCATCATGTATTTACTTGTCTATTTCTTATAGTATGATGAATTTTATATTTTCATGAAAAGTATTTTCATATCTTTAGTGATTTATTTCTTTTTATCTGTAGTAGTAGTAGTATAGCATAAGTGATGTTGAATCAGAGAGTTCCATTGTCGGCCTTCTTGTTTACTACTTTTCACATTAAACTTGACTTTGAAAGTTGAATATCTGAGAATAGTTATAATTCATAATATTGGGCTAGTACCTTAGTTTCCTAGGGGCCCTCAACTACATTTTGGCTACTAGAGAAACACTCAAGTTGAGAAACTCATAAAAAAGATTTTTTTGTTTTTGAAAAAAAGTGAAGAAAATATTTTTGATAATGAGTAAAAGCAATAAGGTACCCCTTTGAGACCCATAGTTATTGAAGAAATACCAACTATGTACCCCTTTTTTAGACTCAATGGTTATTGAGAAAATATTTATTTGTTGACCTTGACATTGAATGCTCCTTTAAGAACTTATGTGGACAACGCAAAGCATTAGGGGGGTGATACTTGCATGTGGTAGGTAAGTGCCTCTTTCATTGGAGACTTAGGGAACATAGTGGGATAATGAAATAATTTGGATTGGTAATTGACACTTTAGAGTCAAGTCACTTTGCACAACCTATAAAGAACTTTTAGGTTAGGCTTTAAACAATTCGTATGCCTTTGCTCATTAATAAAAACTACTAGATAAGATTGGATGAATTCGTTAGGGATTATAATGTTTCATTCACACACAAATTTTGACTAGATTTTTGATGTGTGTAATTTATGCATATATTTTCAATCTTATTTTACATATATTTTACTATATTATATGAGTATATTTTGCATTATTTTTATATTTTTTGTTTGGGAGATTGCTCTTTTGTGTTTTATATTAATAGGATGTGAAAATCTTGACTTTGGAGACAAATTGAAGATGAAAAGACAGTACAACATGATACTACATGTTACACGATCTACCCATGATCGTGTACCATCCGTGAAACAAAATTAGCATTGGAGCTTCAACTCTAACTTTCAGCAAGGAGCACAGGCTAGATGTGTCCCCTGACACGTCGTACCACTTGCTGCCATTTGACAAGAAGTTCCAGATCAGAACACAACCTAGCTATGTCACTTGATACAATCATGTTTTGATAGATCGACAGGCAAAACACACCTCTAGAAGCCAACACGGCTAGGATGTGTCCTCTGACATGGTCGTAGCTATTGCGGCAATGCCACTAAATTTTAGGAAAGTTCATTAGAAGATTTGATAATTTATGGATCTATAAAGGAACCAAATGGGTGTTAGTTCAAAGGATTGACAAGTTCTTGAAGGAGATATCCTAAAAGAGAGTCGTCTTCGAAGGTTCAGAGCAAGCCAAGGGATTTCAACGACAAAAGAGCGGGAGATCTTCCAAGTCGTCATCAACATCAACAAAAGAGTTTTCTCTAAACATCTCCTTGAATATTCATTGTAAAAAGATATTTTTGATGTTCATGGCTTGTGCCTCCATCATGATGGAGTAGTCTCCCTAATTCTAGAATTAGGAAGTAATTTGATGTAGAGTTGATAATTTATTTATGTGATTTACCTTTTTATCAATGATATGTGTGATATTTGATTAGTTCTAGCATCTTTAATCTTTCATCTATGTTGCGGGATTTAAGGTTAGTGATTAGCTTCTCCGAGATAGACCAAGGGGTGAGCATTACCTATAATCATAGCATATAAACATACAATGAATTCATAGAGATTAAGGGATGTACATAATGGTGAATTTTAATTTCCGATCTATAGAACTAACTTGAGAGCTCCTCTCTCTTGAGCATACCATTAGCTATCATAGAGTGTAAAGGGTTTACCCTGATTCGATCTTATGAGTAAGGATAACGGTCTAGTGGATCGTGGGGTTATAGTGATAGGAGCCTCTTTGAGAAAGCATTCCCTAGTTCGACTATCATGAATGTAGGGTTGAGTTTGGGTAGATACATTGGTGGATCTTGAGAGAGAACATCAATTACCTTAGGATAGACCACCTTTAAGAAATCAAACATGGGATAAGAGAGGAATTCATATTTCCATTGTTAACGATACATCGTAGTGAAATCGAAGGCCTATAATTGTTTCCCAAACTAGTTTTCTCATAATTCTTCACTCTGCTTTCTCTAATTCACTTTCTTTCACAATAATTCTCTCTTTTTTGAATCATCTAAATAATCTTTGTTGCATGTAATCTAGTAGTTAACTTTACGGTCTTAGAGAATGATATTGTTATTACTTGACGATGACTATGTATTTGCGGTTTACAGCACATCACTACACTCATCAGATTCCTTGCAAATTTGAATCATTTTCTTCTTAGCGTTTCCCCAAGTCTTAACATGCTTAAATTCTCAAATTCCAGATATTTTTCAGCCATCAATGAGATTTGAAAAAAAAAGTTTAACCATCAATTAGTTTTGATCAAAAGTCATTAATGGACAGACAAAAATAAATTCATTCCAAACCTGAACCAGTCTCATCATGACACTCTCCTAAGTTTGAACATGCTCTAGTTCCTCTGATTTTAGACCCATTTCAATTATCAATGAGATATGAAAAAACAATCAACCATCAATGAGTTTTAACATAGTCATTGATAGGTATAGACTCAATAGAATTACTTTAAAACCAACATCATCCTCTCTCTAACACTCTCTTGAGTCTGACCATGTTAAAATCTCGATTCTAGACCCACTCTAGCCATCAATTAGTTTTGGCTAAAAATCATTAATGGACTTACGCTCATCAAAATTACTCTAAACCTAAATTTTTCTCTTCCTGGCATTCTCTTGAATTTGAACATGCTCAACTTCTCTAATTCATATACTTTTTTAGCCATCAATGAGGATTGACAAGAAAAATTCAATCATCAATGAATTTTGATACAGTCATTGATAGACATAGACATTAGATTCATTCCAAAGTTGAACCTTTCTCTTCCTATGTGCATTAGAGACTATGTAAAGGTTTTAAATAAATCTAATATGTCTAGGTCTATCAATGACTATTTATCAAAACTCATTGATTATTTATTTTTTCAGTCTCTTACTAATAGCTTAAAGGGTATGGAATTAGGGTATTTAAGCATTTTCAGATTCAAGAGTGTTAGGAAGAGAATACTTCAGGTTTAGAGTGATTTTGACATGTCTTACACATTAATGAGTTTTGTACAAAACTTATTGATAGTTGAAATAGGTTTGGAATCTAGGATTGTATTATGTTTTGACTCAGCAAAATGCCAAGAACATAATAGTGCTAGTTTTGAAGTGATTTTGATGTGTCTAGGCCCATCAATGATTACAAGCCAAGCTCATTGATATTAATTTTTTTTAATCTCTTACTAGTGGCTTAAAATGGTCTAGAATAAGGTATTTTTTAAGCATGTTCTGGCTCAGAAGAGTTCTAGGGAGAGTATGTTTTAGGTATGGAGTGATTATGATATGTCTAGGCCCATCATTGAGTTTTGTTCAAAACTCATTATTTGTCGAAGAGAGTTTTGATTCTAGAATTTTTGCATGTTTAAACTCTTAGAGTGCTAAGAACATAATAGTATTGTTTTGGAGTGATTCTAGTGTGTCTAGGCCCACCTATGTCTATGAGTTAAATACAAATGGTTGATTTTTTTTCAATCTCACTGGTAGCTCAAAAAATTTTGGAATTAGAAAATTTAAGCATATTGAGCTCAAGAGAGTCTCAAGAACTATATTTTAGGTTTGAAGTGATTTTGATGAGTTTAGACCCATCATTGACTTTTAACCAAAACTCATTGATGATTGAAAAATATCTAGAATCTGAGAATTTTAACATGGTCACTCAGCAAAGTGCCAATGAGAGAATATATAATATTAGTTTTGGATAGATTTTGATGAGTCCATGCCCATCGATGTCTATGTGTCAAACTTATTATTGGCTATTTTTTTTCCAACCCTCATTGAGAGCTTAAAATGTTTTGAAATCAAGGAATTTGAGCATGTTCAAGCTCAGGAGAGTGCCAAGAAGAGAATATTTCAAGTTTAGAGTAAATTTGTTAAGCCTTGGCCCATCAATGCCTTTTGGTCAAAACTAATTGATGACTATAGAATTTGAAAATCTTAACATGGTTTGACTTAGGAGAGTGCTGAGGAGAGATTAATGTTGATTTTGGTGATTCTAAAAAGTCTATGGCCATCAATGACTCTATCAAAATTACTAATGGTTAAATTTGTTTTCATCTCTTACTGATAGCTAGCTTAACAATTTTTAGAATCATGGGATTTTAGCATATTCATACTCAAAAGAGTACTAGAAGAGAAGATTTCAAGTTTGGAGTGATTCTAATAAGTGTAGGCCCATTAATAATTTTTTATCAAAACTCATTGAAGTTTAAAAATATAAGAACTTAGAATTTTAACATGGTCAGACTTAGGAGAGTGTCAGGGAGAGGATGATGTTGGTTTTGAAGTGATTCTGATGAGTTTATGCCCATTAGTGACTGTGTCAAACTCATTGATGATTGAATGTTTTGTTCATCTCTAATGGATAGCTTAAAAGGTTTCTGAAATAGGGGATTTGAGCATATTCAGATGTAGGAGAGTACTAGATGACAATATTTCATGTTTGGAATGAATATGATGAGTTTAAGCCCATCAATGACTTTTGACTAAGATTCTTTGATGGTTGAAAAGAATTTAGAATTTGAGAATTTTAACATTAACTTAAGAGAATGAGTTTTGGAGTGATTTTGATGAGTTTATAGCTACTTGTAAATATGTGCCAAAACTCATTGATAGTTAATGTTTTTTAGAACTCATTGATGGTTGAATAGGGTCCGACTTCAAAGAATTTGTGCATGTTTAGACTGAGGAGTGTTCCATGAAGAGATTGGTTTAAAATTTTAAGTGAATCTGATTTGTCTTGGTCCATCAATGACTTTTGACTAAAATCATTGATGACTATTTTTTCTTTCAAATCTCATTAATGATTGAAAAGGATATGGAATTAGAGAATTTGAACATTTTCAAACTCATAAAAATGCTAGAAAAAATGGTTCAAGTTTGGAGTGATTTGATGTAAGTGTCCATCAATGAGTATTGATGCTTGAAAAGGGATCAGAATTATAGAAGCTGGAGCATGGTCAAATTTAGAAGAGTGTTTGAAACAAAAATGGTGCAAGTTTGAAGTAAATCTGATGTATTTAAATTCATTAATGACTTTTACCCAAAACCCATTAATACTTTAAGTATCATCAATGAATTTTGACATTGATAGACCTAAAAGGTTATAAATTTGAAGATAAAGATATAGATGGATTCAAGGAATCACTAGAAGCGCAACAATATAAATTTGAATAAATCTTAGCTCTCTTAGGTTATTAATGCATGATTTTATAGTCAGAACTCATTGATAACTCTAAAGAGTTCAAAATTATTATATTCTTTAAAAAAAATATTGATTGATTTAGGTGGGTCACTGAGAGGCAATTGTATTTATTTGACAAAAACTTGATATCTTTATAACCACTAAATATATATTTTTTACTAAAGTTATCGAGTACTTTTTGCAAAAAAGTTATTGATGACCCCCAAGAACTTCAAATATAGAAAAAAAAAATGGATAGATTTAGGAGACTAGTAGTGGTGCAACGATGTAAATTTGAAATAAATTTGAACTTAAAAAAGGTTACAAGATGATTTTTGATTAAAATTAATTGGTGAAACTGGATGCTTAAAAATTATATATATATTCTAGGTACAACTGTCAATTTGAGATGAATTCATGATTTTTATGGCCATCAATGATGTTTGGAAGAAAGTGCTTGGCAAAATAACTAAATTTGTATATTTTTTTACTCAGTTCATCTTGGTTTAGGCAAGAAAATTTGGGTTTTTTTTTTTGATTTAGCTAGAGCTATAATGTGTAGAAGAGCATTTTGGAGAATAAGTGCGCATTTGATAAAATATAAAGTATGATACATTTTTTTTTATTTGTTAAATTTGAGTGGAAGATATGGTAAATTACTATTAAACTCTTAATATTCACTCCCTTCGTTTAATTTTTTGAAGAACTAATATTTGGTCAGCCACTACAAGGAAGCATCCTTGGTTTCATTCCTTGCTATGAACTTCAACTCAGAAATCCTAGGAGGCATTCATTTTTTTCCTAGTCTCATTTACCATCATAGAATTCAATAGACAAATTCTCTGCCGAAGGATGTTGATCAAGCTAAGTAGAAGGGAGAGTAACAATAATGAAATCAAGTTCCATTTGTGCATATGAACTAAAACCTTGGTAGGTTAAGCTTGAAGACGGCATAAATACATAAGATGGAGTATGAGCTTGCTTTCCAATTTGGATGAAGTGCGACAATTACCTTCCAATATTAATTGAGTCATCCACTTCTCTGTTTGTAAATGTCCAACGACCAAGGGCACAAAAATTTAAAGTTGTTAATTTGCTGTAGATAGATTTTGTGAATACGACGATCGCCCTTCATGTCACTTTCCCCTAAAAATAAAGGACTTTTAGATGTTTCCGCTTCTTCTCAAAACTCTTTGATTCCTTATAAACCTTGCTGATGGATACATTATTTGCAGTCACTAAGATTAAGAAGCCATAAATTCTCGCAACAGCCAAAAAAAACATAATAATAATTATTATTATCATTATTAACTCAATGCTAAAGATTAAGACTAAAGAAATGTGAAACAACACTGACGCTGCCTTATGCATAATAGTTTAACCATAAGATCTAGAGAATCAGTCTCTTCACTTTTGGCTCAACGACCTGATTTATATATTAGAACAACATTAATCTAATTAAGCTCCACCCACTTCCCAATTAAGGAACCCAACTTTGACCCTCAATCGTTATCCAATAAATCCACAAAAGGTAATTGCATCCACATTATCATACATTAAATTAAGCTTTCACTTGCAACCCAAAAAAAAAATATAAAGGTTGCCTTATCGCAGTTTAAGTTAATGAATAGCAGCACTAGATCATAGCGTGACATTGTATATCGTAGTTGCGTCGATCGATCATTAAAGGCAATTTTAATTAGGTGTCTGGATTTGTTAGAGCAGACGATTAATTAATTAATTAATTACTGCGGTCACCTCCGCGTTGTTTCACCACGCTCCCTCGCCGCGAAAAGCCCACGCCCTTCCCTCGTTTCTTAATTAATTAGTTTACCTCTTCCAACACCTTTAAATTCTCTGTTCCTCTCTCATTGTTCGTCCCATCCATCCTCATTACTGATTTGGCTGTACATTAATTCTTTTTTGATATTTTGAAATTGTGTGTCGTCGCAGCGTTGAGTTTGCGATATTTCTTTGTTTTCGTTCGTTTGATTGTTTGGACTTATGGCTGAAAAGAGCAGTTCCGGCGATGCCCAGGCGGAGGAACCGCCGGCGGGAGAGAGGCGGGCCCAGAGCTACCGCGGTGTGCGGTTCCGGAGCGGCAAGTGGGTGTCGGAGATCCGGGAGCCCCGCAAGGCTAAGCGCATCTGGCTGGGCACCTACCCCACCGCCGAGATGGCCGCCGCTGCCTACGACGTCGCTGCACATGCCCTCCGCGGCGCCGACGCCATCCTCAACTTCCCCGACGAGATCGCCAGGCGCCCCGTGCCGGCTTCGCCCTCTCCCGCCGATATCCGCACCGCTGCAGCCCAGGCAGCCGCTTCCTCGACGCTGCTGCCGAAGCCGGAAGGCAAGCCGGAGGAGGCGCCGATTCCGCCGCAGACGGACGAGGAGGCAGTGCCGGGCGAGGAGAAAGAGGCAGCTACTACGGCAGCAGCACCACCACCACCAATTAGTCTGGAACCGGGGAAATATATGGATGAAGAAGAGATGTTTGAGATGCCCAAGTTGCTGATGAACATGGCGGAGGGGATGCTGATGAGCCCACCGAGGCTGAGTCCGCGTCACTCCGACGACTCGCCGGAGACTTCCGACGGCGGCAACTTGTGGACTTATCCTTAATCCGTACATACACGTACGTATATATCTGCTAGCGGCTACCATGATTCTACGTACGTACGTACATGGTGCAATAAAAAGGCCACGTACGAATTCTGCATTAATTGACTGACCAATGATCAGTTGGGTTAGTGTTCGGGTTTGAAGCCGTAGATGTCTGTTAAAAAATTGTCAAGCTTTCGGCCAAAAAATATTATCTAGCTCACATCACTTTCATAATTTGTCTTTGAACACATCTGTCAAATCCAATGCCGGTTAGATTCCAGTGGGGAGCCACATAGCTTTAATATATAAGACATAAAAAAATTATATTATATAAACATATTTATATATATATAACTGAATAAACTGAAAACCTGACCCGAAAAGCCACAACAGTGAGAAAATTAATATATCCAAACCATTTTTTTAATATGTATGTATATGTGTGAGTTTAATTCGTTGCAATTACTCACATACTACTCGGTCTTCTCTCTTTCTTTCTCGCTATGAATGATTGTGTGGAAGAGGACAAATTGGTGGCAGAGTGTTGGTCCTGTGAGTACTGGTGCAGGATTAATTTTCTGTGTAGCTTGCTTCTCGCTCGAGTTGCGACAAACATGGAACTTGGACATTAACTGCCGGTTGGTCTACAATGCAAACCAACATAAGGACGTAAAGGAGTTTGTTCTCCACTGGTTGGGCATGACTTACAGCTTTCATACGTTCCGCCATGTTCCCCCAGATTTAAGTCTAGTTGAGCACTCCTCCTCCTTACTGTGCATGCTGCTCGATCGAGGTGGATCCGAAAGCGTGTGAGAGCGTCAAGCATGGGAGGCCCCAGAATACAGCTAGCTAGCTAGCTCTTTATATTCACAAATCAACTGTCTTTTTTACTGCGCGCCGCACATGCATGGCTACAAGATTGTGGCCAATGGTAACTGAAGGAAGGGGGTTTGTGTGCAGGAATATTGAAGACCGGGGGCCCAGGGATGGCGACGCGAGCTGGCCATTTTGTTGTGGGCATACATGCATACGAGCCCATGCATTCATGTGAATTGATTATCCGAATTCTAGCTAACGTAACTATCACAAAACTTGGGATATGTCGTCGATCCAGTGTTTGAGGGATTTACATGTACGTCGGCGTACTGTAGACCTTAGAATATATGTAATAGATATCGAATAATTAATCCTTTGTTAAGAAAGGAATAAATCCAATAATATTGCGTCGCCATAACGTACGTTCGACTGGCTCAGCTTGACCATCGACCCATACACAAGAAATCAACACGTGACTATTTGAAACAAGTAACCCATGAAATTTTGAGGAGTTAAGTGAATTGAGAAAACCAAGTTGGACGTACGAGACTAGTACGTGAACATAGTGGGATCGGTAGCTTTGTTGTTGGACAAGTTGAGTGAGCAAAGTGGATTGGGTGTGATTGGTCAATCAAAGAAGCAAAGCAAGCTAACTGGTAAATAGGACAATGTAGATCGGAAAGTGGCTAAACTCTTCCTTGGTAGATAATTTATTAGGTCGCTAGCTCGACAAAACTATTAGATTTGACTAAGAAGATCGAAGAATTCACACTTAAAGAAGTTAGTTTCCATATTAAAAGATGAAATTTGTGCATTTGGAACATACGATGAATCTCATGACATTAACAAAATCAGGATTATGAAATTTGGGGTAGAACATAGGAATTAAAAATACATACGTAGTTAACATGATTTCAAGACTTTATAGAAATTTACCAAAAAGCTTGACCATGATAATTGAAAGGCAAAGGATAAATTATAAAAAGAAAAATTTAGTATATAAACGGAAAATGGTCTATTCATTTATCATTATTAAGCGATAACTAAAGAAAAGAAAGTAGTGCGTGAACCAACTTAGTTTAAGTGCAAATAGGCTAAAATAATTCCTAAGAAGTTGATCCCCAAGAAACTTCTTGTGAGGCTAACTTAACCTTTATGGATTGCCCAAATCACATGCATGTCTCATGGTAGAGTGATTAGGGTATGCCAACTCTGTTTTCATGTTAAATTTGTACGTTAAACCAATTGAAATTACATGAATTGGACAATTAGGCATACATAATTTTGGTGATTCATTATTAAGATGTCATGATTTAAATGTCTACATGAATCTAATTATAATAAATTGTCGTTGGATATTAGTATATATGTAGTTCGCCTAGTTATAATTGACATGTTCACATAGTAAATATATGACAATATCTTGATGGTAGGATCGTTGTTGTCATTAGAGGAGGTAAATAGCAATTTCCATTTCGTTGATCGTGTGCTTGTCTACAATTGTTAGTGCAATGAAAAATAAAATGATGAAATACAAAAGTAGAATACAAACATACGACATCTTGATTTTATGTAATTTGGAACCCTCAGATTCTTACTCCATAACTTACTGTCCTATCATAATCACCATTACCTTTCTTTTTATTGGACACCTTTCGAAAATGGAGAAACCTCTTACAATACCTATTCTTACAAGCAAAACAAACAAGAATACAAAAAATACAAATGAAGATAAATAGAATAGAAAAAAACTTTATAAAAGAATCTTTGTTTTACTCGCTTTCTTGTTGCTTTTGATTGCTTCCTGAAAACTCTAGATGCAGTAGCTGTCATCCACGAACCCTCAAGCATCAATGTCTCAAAATATTTATGAAATTTTATTTTATAGGGTTGTTGTTTGTGATTGAATCTCACTCATTAGTTGACTATTTACACCTTCCCAATCGACCACTCACCATCAATCAACTGATCTATCAAAATTCAAATGATGCTTCATCTTTACTAACTCAATGACTCCTTCTAACTTTGCATTCTGATCACAAGTTAACTATAATAGTCGACTTAAAAACTTTTTATATGATTTTGAAATTAAAAATACTATTCATGTTGAAAATATTATTCATAGTAGTCAACTTATACTGTTTATATAATCGTTTGATAGTGCACTAAACTGATATTATTAATGTAGTCGACTGCTACTATTCACAGTGTTGAAAATATTCATACTGAATTCCCTTAAGCTAAGAGGCCCCTATGTCTCTGAGACTTTCTTATGTGTCTAGTACAGGTTAACCTTGACTTACTAGGGTACCATCCTTTTCTAGTATCGAGATAACCTCAACCTATTATGACTTTCTTTGCTTAAAGACTCCTCGTCTCTAGGACTTCATCAACTTCTTGACATTCAACTTCTTAACTCAATGACTTCATCAACTTTGATCTATTAAGACTTCATCACTATCAAACATTCAATCCTTATTGATGTAGGACTAATGCATGTGTGATAGAGGGGGTGAATCTCATTTGTTCGTTCTGTCAAATACACTAGTAGTAGAATTAAACACAACATAAAAGATCCAGAATTTTATTTGGTTCCTAATTCCCCATAGTTAGTACATCCAATGCCTATGTATGGGAGGCGTCCGCCCACTAGTGGTTTTCTTTCTGAAACTCTTTTGGGAGATGGAGAAACTCATCTTACAGTCAAATCATAATAATAAATGCAAATTACAAAATAGTATGACTAAAATAAATAAATTCTTGAGTCAGCCGATCTGGAAGTCCTTAGCATAACACACTCTTCTTGGAACTTCCCCGGTAGCACGAGTAAGATGTCATTTGTGTTCAGCAGTACTATAGGATTAAAGATTTGTAGAATTAGAATCCTCTTTGATGTTGTACGTTGATGGCTTTATAAAGATTCTTCAAGATGTTAGGATCCCTTTCTGAGCATCCTGGACCAATATGATCTGATTCGGTTTTGTCAATTTTTATCCAGGCTAATTTTTCCTAATCCGGACGCTTGGACCATCCAAGGGAGCCTGGACTACCCGAGCGGCCAGAGATTCAGGTGCCCAGAATGAGTTCAATTAGGTTTAACTTGAGATGACTCCAGGCTTGGTTCGACTATTTCTGTTTACTTCTCTTATGCTTCATCAGTCTTGCTTTCAATTCCTACTTCCTGCAAGTTTAGCATACACACAAACAAGCAACCTAAGCTTAGTTGTAGTTTGTCTAACATATTAGACTTATCTAAGCTTTACCCTATAGGTCTAACATATTAGACTTATCTTTGTCTAACTTTCAGTTAGGACTATTCACTTGACCTGCTTGGATTTTTCCTTGCCTAACATCCAGTTAGGACTATTTACTCGATAGACTTTCCATCTGTCCAATCTCACATATCAGGACTTCTTGCCCAGCTTTACTCACCAAGACTTCCTGCCCAACTTCACTCACCAGGATTTCCTACCTAGCCTCCAACTAGGACTTCTCCTGCCTAGCCTCCAACTAGGACTTCTTGCCTAGTCTCCAAATAGGATTTCTCCTGTCTAGCTTCCAACTAGGACTTCTCCTGTCTAGCATCTAACTAGGACTTTTCCTTGCTCAGTCCAACTGACTAAGACTTCTTACCAGTCATCTAGTTAACTTTAACTTGACTAGACTTCACTCACATCCAAATATTAAGTCATATTTGGATCAACCCTTAATCAAACTGATCAGACCTAGATATATTGTCAAACATTAAAACTCTAGAGGCAAACTGGTGCTCCCTATACCAACAATTGACTTGTTTGGACTTCCATTAACATGTCTAACATCCGACCCTCCATGACTTATTAACACTTCACTTACATGGCTAACATCTAATGCTCCATGACTTGATATAACTTTCATTATTATCAAGTGTTCAATCAACCATGACCCTCTTGGACTTTATCCTTATCAATTCTTTATTGGACTTTCAACTACCAAATATCTAATCAACTGTAACCCATGTGAACTTTTCATTGTCAAGTATTTGATCAACTTTGACCTACTTAACATCTCGTTCAAATATCGATCAAACATATTAATCAAACATCGTAATCCAATTCAAACTTGGTTAATGTTGACTAGAAGTCGATT
>JBBMKF010000112.1:5651767-5664227 GCA_037834155.1 Curcuma caesia
ATCTTGGTTGTGAACACTATTTATAATCTATAAGGGACTGATAACATGGTCTTCTGTGTGTGACTCCGCACACCATGCTTATCTTCAATATAGATTAAATGGACACTTGCATAATATTGACCAAATGTGATTCTCATTTCAGAATGTTTATTTACATAGCTAGGATTCTAGTATACATCCCAACACTCTGCTCGCAGCCTTGCAATCCCCAATGTTGGTTGCCTTAAAAGAATCACGTGAACGCAATTTAAGAGGGAGCTGGTCGTGGTGGTGTGAGTATGGAGCGACTGAAAACCCTAGCTGAGCTTCCCTCTCCTTCATGAGCATGGTGACATTCTCCTTCCCAACTGGTGGCTGATTGTGTGAGCGCGAGAAGCAGGGCCTGATTTCGATCAGCCTCCCAAGTGTAGTGTTTCTCCCTCTTGAGTACGCCCACTGGCTTCTTCGTGAGAGCAGCAGGAGGATGATCGAAGTTTTAAGCGCATAGAAGAATTGACATTGTGTGTTTTGGGTCCTTTACTCTGTGTCACCGACTGCCTGCTTTCCATGCCCAAATCACGATTTCCCTGCCTAAGCCGAGCGGTGATTCGCGGACTTCTCGCAGTCGAAAACCCGAGCGCATATTTGGGATCGTGGTTTATGCCTGTGGTGTGTCGGCTGCTCTTTTGGTTTGGAGCGATCAAAAACTTGAGCGCCGATACCCGATTCCCTTTTTATTCTCCCAATTAGCGATTTTTGAAATCGAGTTTTGGTTGAAGCTCGGTCCACCGCTTCAGACAGATGTTAGAGTTCTTTGTGAAGAACTTCCAGTAGCAGCCACTGTGAAAAGGTTCATCTGGTTGTCGTTGGCTACCAAAACATCTTCAACAGCTCGAAAACTATTTCCAGCCATTTGAAGCTGCTATCGGAAATTAGAGATCTACTGTTAGTGGTTTTGTTATTGGGATTTATTGTTGTCGGAAACTTGTGAAGTCTTCGAAGAATGTTTCATCAACGTCAGAAAGGTTCTGACAATTTATCCTAAATCGGTAGTCAATGGTTGGCTACCAAAAATTATACTGTGAATTCTCGGTGATAGTTAAAAAGTCCCAAAAACCGATCGCAACAAATATTGTTGCGTGGTTTTTGAAATAAGACTTTTCTCTTGAATCGATCATTATTGATCATCGGCTAGTACCGAAAACGATGATGCAACTCGTGGCTTCAGAAACCGTCCAGACAGGGTTTGACGTGGATCACCAATAGAGGCGGGACTTCGACAAGGACTACTCGATTGATGCCAACTTCGCTCAACGTCATCAATAAGATATGCGTTGAACAATTTATTATTCTATAAAATTTTAAATTTTATGTTATGCTTTGTACTCTGTTATTTTCTGTTTTGCATGCGTGTGTTATGTAATAATTAATTTTAATTATTTTTTATTTCTGCTGTGCACATTTGCGAAATGTGTAAACATGCACATTACACCGGGATGATCCCAACATTGATGTGCCGCCACTGACTGAATATTGGGCAATGATTGAAGTCCTAAAGACAAGAGGTCTCTAGGCAAGAGAAGTCCTATTAAATTAAAGTCAACTTGATACTAGACAAAGATGAAGTATTGATAAGTAAAGGTTAATATGTACAAGGCATATGAGTAGCTCTCAAAGACATGAGGTCTCTTTGCATCAGAAAATCCCAATCTTAGAGAGGTTGAAAATGAATATAAAGTTGTTAAGTCGACTAGGATAGTTGACTAAAATAGGGTGAGTAATATTTCCAATACAAAATGACAACATGAGCTGAAAACCAATATAAATTTTTTAGAATAGTCAACTAACATTGGCAATTAATCGGAGCAATCAACTGAGGCCAAAATAAAACTTAATAGAAAGTTTTACCATCGAATTTAAGAGTTAATTAAAGTAAGGTAGTAGATTAGTACATTTAACAAATGTTAAAATAGAAAGTTGTTGATATGACATGATTTAGATAGAACTTCGACAATGGTTGAATTCTCACCATCTATAAAGGAGCAATTGATTGGAAGGAGAGTATTAGTAGACTGATGAGCTACTAGTTGACTAGAGGATGATAAATAGTTAACTAGTCGACTAGAATAATAAATAGTTGACTAGTCGATTGATCTGTAAAAATAAAATAATAAATAGTTGACTAGTTAACTTATCTATGAATTAATATCATGAACAAAAACTCTATAAAAGGGGTTTTGTAGAAGTTTTGATAAAGGCTTTTACAAATCTATTTGAGGAGGTACCTAGGTGAGTGTTACTCATTCTAAGGCTTTTAGAGAGCATGCTAAAAAAATTCAAAAATGATAAATCTCAGTTAATCCCATTGACTATCTATGGGGGTGATCGGTCCGACCCCACGGAAGTTTTCCACCGGCCACCAGGGTAAATCGGGAAGTGCACGCAGCGGCTAGCCCAAACGCCTAGCATCCTTTGATTGTGCTCCCCATTTGGAGGAAAATTTTTACAAATACACCGTAGCTGGGGATCGAACCACATGTACTTGAGTGACAGCCTGGATGTCCTATCGCGGCACTATTGCCTCGGAGACATGCTAAAGCAATTCAAGTAAGCTAGGAAAGAGATTTTTTGACTTGTAATTTCTTTTACTCATTATCATTAATATTGTTACATCTTTTGCATTAGATTCTATTTCTATAAGAACATGTTCTTGTAAAAGATTTCTAAGTCTCTGGAGAAAATTTAAAGAGGAGAAAGTTAACGATGTTACTAGTACCGACCCACTAAAGGGTAATAAATCATTGAATAGGAACTAGGGAATTCAAATTGCATAAAATGATTTTGTATGCTTGTACTTTTTTAATTGTATCTTGTGTTTTATATTCCTATTGATATTAACAATTCTTGACAACCACGGTGAAAAATGAGGAAAAGATAAATATGCTATATGCCTCCTCTAATGGTGATATTGATCTTTCATCTTTGAATTTTTTTTTCTAGTTTTACATGAGCTAACATTGAGCGGGAATAACACCCAAAATTTGGACATATATTTTTGAGTTTGATATGATATAATTATTTGCGAAACTTGATTATTTTGTTCATTTTATATGTTAATTTTCTTCTTATGTTTTTTTATGCATGAGAGTACAAGAGACCGTTAAAGTTAGATTTTATATATATAATTTTAATATTTTTGGGGAGAGGAAAAGTTAAAAGTTAGACTCTATTTCTATATATTATATATTTATATTAGAGGAGGAGTTTGGGAGGAAGAGCTTAAGTTAAATTTTTTCCTCATATGAAGTAAGTGATTTTAAATGAGGGAGGGGTTAAGTTAGATATTTCTTAATTTGATTTTAAACCATCTTTTATCTTAATTTTAAATGGGTTATTTAATATTAAAAAGATAAAATTATTAATATAATTATACTTTGAGCGATTGTTTTTGATGTGTTTAACAAACATTTTAAAGTTAGATATCATTTATTATGAACTAAAAGAAGTTAAAATAAATAATGCACTTTGGGACATCATTATAAAATATCAATTTTTGATGAACTAACAAGAAGTTAGCACAACATTGTTATTTTTTAAGTAAGAAATTCAAATGTGAACTTGATCATTGCTCTAATTCTAAAAAAATAATAACAAATTAAAATGTATACGATGACATATCTATTGTGTATATCTATTTTTTTTGAAGGAATTAACTAAGTAAAATTCATTTAGTAAAGTTTATTAAATGTAAACAAAAATTTAAATTTGGATTAATTAAATAAAATTTAAAATCGTCCTATCACTTGTTTTACTAAATCTGCTGATCAGTCTTACATTATATTTGGTTCGATTTTTTTAACTAAATTTGATAAGTTTTTGAAATCTCATATAAAAATCAGCAGATAGGAAAGGTGTTAAGCCGGATATGGCTCCTAAAAACGCTCGTAAAGTGTTTAATCCGGATATGGCTCCTTAAAACGCTCCTAATTAGAACCATTTTTTGTTATAATTCATCCATACGCAGCTTAATTAATACATTTGGAGTCAAAGTTGATGTCTATGGAGCAATGATGCAATTGTAGGATATTTGAGTTGTGATTCAGAGACCTGTACTTTGATCCTCAATTATGACGTATTTGTAAAAAATTTTTTCAATTAAAGACTGTTAGACATCTGGATTGACCGTCGTATGTACTTTCTGATTTATGTTGGTGGATCGATCATCCTCAGGGATTGAGTCTATGAGACTAATTTGAATTTATTTATTTATTTTTAAGTTATGAGGTGCGACGTGTCATCACTCAGGCAAATTATTCTAGAATCGTCCAAATTTTATTAATTAAGAAATTATTATCATTATTAAAAAAGTAGGTAGGAAGCTGAATAATTAATTCTTCCCTTGGGGCAGATCAGCCAAATCCTTGGCCACCAAGCAAGGTATTCCATTTGGTGGAAACTATTCCTTTAGGCTTATCGAGAACAGAGACGAGAAGGTGATGGGATTGCAGTGGGTGATCTTGACGGGCGTGGTGGTCGCCGAGGCACTGGTGGCGGCTTTGGTGACTCTCCCTGCCCCGCGGGCCATCAGATCGCGGATTGTGGCGTTGGCGTCGTTCCTTCTCCAGCCCGCCGCCAGCGTCCTCCCTTTTGCTGCTTTTCAGCTCTTAGGTGAGTTACATCCTGAGGCCGTATCCATTTCCCTTGTGATCGCGGTGCCCATTGACTTCGACGGTTGAATACTTTTGTCTAGATATACATTGGAAAAACGAGCATCGTCTGATGTGCACCTCCGAGATCTGTACAACCGAGGAGAGGACTCGTTATGAGAAATCTGTAAGAATTTCCCTTTCGTGAATAATTTAGCATTTCCTTCTCCAACGATAATACATGGCCATTTAGGTAAAATGAAGTGCATAGCTTTGGGATATATGGATTGGAGTTGACAACTACTACTGATTGAATTAATTATTGTGTGTTTCAAAGTGGGAAAAATAGTCTTGAAAGAAAATCTTAAAACTTAGGCAAAAAGATTATTTGATTGTCCCTGTAAAACTCGAGACATTATATAAATTGAGAAAAATATGTTCAATCAAGCTACACTTAAAACGATAAATTTGCCTAGTTCACAACAATATGTGACTGCATCCATGGGAGAAGAAGAAGAATTTAATATTCAAACAATTCAAAATAGTACAAGTTTAGGTGCATATTCTATAACAACAATGTCTGAAAAAAATGTAAAGGCAAAAACCACCTAACTTACAAAGTTGAGAATCAAGAGCTTAGAAAAGGGACGTTTCCTTGCAAAACTGCAAAAAAGTTCTCAAGAGTAGCCTTTACATTTCTTTCTTCCTTTTTTTTTCCCTTTCTGAGTAGTCCCTTTTACAACATGAAGATGGACTATTCCTAAGAAGCACCAAGAAAGCCTTATACAACCTCCAATATCGAGTTGCTGGTAACCATTTTATTTTGGATTTTTATTTTATAACAATTACTCTGAAGTAACATATGAGAAAGCGGTACCCTTATCATGGACAAACTTTTGCCACTAGAAAACCATCTAAGTAGCCTACAATTGGTATCAAATGGTGTGATTTTAATTATTTTGAATTACCACCCTAGTTACTACTTGATGTAGATTACCACTCTAAGTTGGTAGTTAATTAACAATGATTATTATATTTCTTAATTTATTTAGTTGTTTCCTAGTTTATCATAAAACCAATTCTATAAAAGTGTCTAGATTTTAATAATTTTTTTTATTAATAAGAATTTTATTTTGTTTCTCTATGTGAGATTCTCCTCATGAGGCTCATGTTTTTTTTTGATGCTATATCATTGGTATTTGAGTCAAAATTTGGTTTGGTTCTATACCTCCTCTCTTTGTTTCTCTATTGTTTAACTCTTGCCTGCCTTCTATCAACCGATGCCACCTCGTGTCATTGCTATGATGTTGCTTCCCTTTTTTATTCCATAAAGAAATCCCTTGTTTTTCCCCAACTCACTGTGCATGTGCCTATAGATGTGCACTTCTGCCATGCCTTTTGTGGCCCTCTCCACCTAAATTTGTATGCACCTCTGGTAGACATGTCGCTCACCCTTCGATCTTATCCTTCATTTTCCCTTTCACTCATTGTAGGTGCGCTTACAAGAGCTAGCCTAATTGTTGTCGTTGATACACTCCCCTTTCCTTGTCACCACTTTCCCCTTTACATTAGACTGAAAGTGGTGTTCAACCAGTAGTGCAATACCCACATGACAACTTCAACAACTCCTTTGCTTTTGAAGACTCCTCCGTAAACTACATCTAGTGCTTCATCCTTGGTTTGGTGCACTAGGCCCAATGTTACCTCCACCTAAGTGAGCTGCACATGATGTTGCCTCCACCTAAGTGAGCTACGCATGACATTACTTCCCCCTGAGCAACTCACCTACTCTTTGCCTATGAATCTTGCAACACCATTAATTGATATGTCAAACATGAGATTGACAATGATTATCAACTCCTGCATCACTATTCAATGGCCTCGAGTTTAAGCACTTACATCGACTTAGTAATTTTATTCCCTCATTGAATTTTTTATTTCAATTTTTTATATTAATTAATCCCAATCCACTTATCATTTTCTCATATACTATATATTCCTACTTCTCAAAAAAAAAAAAATAGTAACCTAATTTGTTTAGGCTTTTACTTGTTCCTTTATTTAGCTTGTTAGAATATTCCACTATTAAAGAGGTTGATGGTAGGTATAAGACGAAAACGTCAATGTTGATCGTAAACTTGAATGAAAAAGATTAAGGGTTGCGTTAGGTTGTTAGCCGAATAGATTAAAGACTATATGGTGAGTATAATCAATAAATTGGCAGAGATTAGCCACATGACCTTCATCTAGACAACACATGCATCATGATCATTATTTCACTCTAGAAGTAGATTGCTTTTTGAAACCCACACCCAACTCAAGCTTAGTAGTCATGTACCATCCAGTTGGCCAAACTTGAAGCCCCTTATTTCAATGGGTAGTTGGACCCAAAAGCATTCCTTAATTGGGTTGCTAAAACAAAAGACCTTTTGATTGGGATAATTTGAGCCAAAACAAAGATGCACAATTTACAAAAAATCAAATTTATCATATTAAAAAAGAAGTAACGAAGAAGTACCGACAAAGTGCTTAAGATACTACGTCGTAATAGGAGCTGAATCCATTATAATTTGGGTAAAGATGAAGTGAAAGTTGATGGAGAAGGACATTCCAACGCACTTAAAAAATTAACATTACAACATGTGGATTAAGCTTATAGAGCCATCCCTAAGTTTAATAAAATACTAAAGTGATTTCGAGGACTTGCACATGTATTGTAATCCTAGACTAGACTCTAGGAAATCCTTATCTATTTCATTAATAAACTTAGGCTTGAGATTTAGGGATAAGTTGTCTAGACTTTAATAAAAGAAGCTTGCCATAAGGGTGTAGAGGTTAAGCAATTCTTGAGTCCACCTTTTGACCATCGAGCCCCTTGAGTAGAAACACACCTCCTTATAGGGCATGCTACTGTGATTTGGAAAATAAGCTGTTCAATTCACTTGGGAACTGCCATCTACTGAGGAATTGGGCCTTTTGAGATTGAGAACCCTGACTTTGGTATATAATGCTACAATTATTGTAGCAAGGTTAGTGATGAAGAGGATAAAGTAGGCTACTACCTAACCTTGGGTAGTGATGAAGAGGATGAACCCATAGATAACATCTAGAAGTTGATGAATGAGGAACAAACGGTAGGACTTCATGGAGTGTGTTGCTTTCTATCAACACCCACAATTGATAATATGTGGAAACCCATTAACATCTTCTATACTTACCTAAAGTGTAGAAATAAATTTTATAAAATTGTAGTGAAGTGGGAGCTACAAGAATGTAGTGTCCACTCAAGTTGTCTTTAAAATTTAAGCCACACCTTAATTACACCCAAATCTTTATAAGGTCCCATTACTTGACGATGGTGGGTCTGTATTGAGATGAACTTATATATTGATGAAATATAGCACAATGTTACACCCATGAGCATCATTCGTATTATGTCCAGACAAGTTGTCTTTAAAATCTAAGACACACCTTAATTACACCCAAAATCTTCATAAGGTCCCATTACTTGACGATGGTGGGTCTCTATTGAGATGAGCTTATATATTGATGAAATATAACACAATGTTACACCTGTGAGCGTCATCCATATTATCCTTGGTTTGTCTTCGCTTTGTAATTTGTCCGTTAGTGACACTGATTTCTTCAATCACAATGGGAGAAATGTTAAGTTGTGCCCCACCAACCTAAATGACCTTAAGGCTATACCTAATCTCCGAATAAATATAAGCTAACCTTCATCTTACTCAATCCTAATTTGAGACAGAAGGTGAGAAGTTGATGGCAATAATAGCCTTAGTAACGTAGAACCTCTCTCCAAAAGTCGAGAAGATTCAAAAAGAGCTACAAGATGTAACTCTTAAATAGTTGCGTATTAAACTTCCACATGTATACAATTCGACTCTTGCCTTACCAAATTAAGCAAGTCAAAAAACTCTTACATTAAGTTTTTATTAGGGAGATTTGAGTGCTTTATTGCTCCTGCCTTATTAACATATACAAAGGATAGGTTTTGAAGAAAACACACTGATAGTATTGCCATTAATAGAATCACCCGTACCTAGACTTGACAAGTATGGGTGAGAGTGGAAAATCACATTTTAGACACAATGTATTGTTTGAGTGGTTGGTCTTGCCATTCTTTATTTAAAACACCCTTAGTACTTTTATATGGGTAATGAACCTAAGACACATTTGCCTTGTTTTAGAGACCTTTACAATCGAAAAGTTGGTTTTGAATTTGAAGATCTCACAACCCAACATTTTTTTTGGATTTACAATTTTTGTAAAAAGCATTTCAATAGACATAGAGAAGATTAAGATAATTAAGCATTGTCTTGAACTTCATGCCCTTTAGGAATCTTAAAATTTTCATGGCTTTGTGACCCCATCTCCATTAAGAAGGGAGTGTTCCATTAGTCTAAATCCACCTATGTTACCTTTTAATGAGGAATAACTAAAGTTGCTGTTAGATATCGTGACCTTAAAGGGAGTGTTGGATTTACAATTTTTGTAAAAAGCATTTCAATAGACATAGAGAAGATTAAGATAATTAAGCATTGGCTTGAACTCCATGCCCTTTAGGAAGCTTAAATTTTCCATGGCTTTGTGACCCCATCTCCCTTAAGAAGGGAGTGTTCTATTAGTCTAAATCCACCTATGTTACCTTTTAATTAGGAATAACTAAAGTCGTTGTTAGATATTGTGACCTTTCTAAATCTTAAGGTATCATATGACGTGCCTTAAGTAGTAGTATGAGGGATCCTAAGTCAAGAAGCCCTTTGATTGCCTTCTTATCGAAAAAATAAAATTTGACAATGTTATTGTTCTATGATAAAGAGTTTAGTGCTCTCATCTAGGTCCTTGGACATTAACATTATCTACTGTCTACAAGGAAGCTAAGTGCAAAATATACTATGTTGGTCAAATTCCTTTGCTAGAGCACATTGAGACTTTCTTATTTTCAAAATGCACTCAGGTGGTCTAGTGGGACACTAGGAAATATGCGACCATCCCATTGTTTTTGGATTGACACTCTCATTGCGATAAGATGTTGGTCAGATCGTATTATATTGTCACCTATGTCACACGACTAAGGCAACTAGGTAACACACTGAACTTTTAATGCTAGTGTCCATTCCATATATACCTTGGAAGATATTAGTACAACCTTCAACCTTGACTTTATTTTAGTAGTGACATGGTTTAAAATTTCGAGCAGTATCAGAGTTTCGGTACCATATAATGTCGTGCCGATATGGTTTTGATATTTTTTAAATATAAATATATTAATAAAAAATACAAAATGTAATCTAAATATTAAAAAATAAAAAATATAAAAAATAAAAAATTTAAAAAGAAAAGATACGAGAATGCAGCGCTTCCATATGATAAATAAATAAAAATTTTATTATATATTTTCAGAATTAAAATAAAAAATATATATTAAATTAATGGGATAACTTCATTAGGTTTTGATTAAGCCTATTTATATTATCCTATTTTTAGTTAGAAGTTGATTGAAATTATTAACGTTTAATTATTACCTTAAGTTTTTTTTTTGCATTACGCGGGCATCTCCGCCGCAACTCCTAGAGGTTGCGACGGCAAGCGCGCGGAGGGGGGGGGACCGCTCTTATGCCCCTACAAAAGGATGTCGCGGGGGTGTGACACCCTCTAGTGCGCGCCCCTCGTGGAGGTCGCGAGGTTGTGGCCTCATGGTGCCAATCCCGTGCCAGATGGTAAATACCGTCAGTTTTAAATGACACGACTCGGTATTTTAATTTATGAGTAGTGGCAAATTGATCCACTCGTTGAAGTGCATTTGAAGTCTTGTGTGGGTCAAAAAGTTTCTTTACCTCTCACTTCTCATTCATCTGAGTTAGTTGGGTGTTTTATTGAGCTTATTTGGGTGCCTCATGTTGGTATCATAAGATTGCACATTTAGTAATAAAAAATTATGTTGATATACACTTACTGCCTTATTGAAGGACATTCAAGCCTTCCTTTTTTTTGTTGATTTATGTACAAGTTAAGCACCCATGATGCTAGTTCTTGCACTCCAGTCCGCGACACTGATTACTTCCTAAATCGACTAGCATTATGGAAGTGGATAATACTTAGATAACCAAGAACAAACTTCGACATCTTGCCTCTGAGTTACTTGAAGAAATTGTGCAACTAATTGACCCATTTACAAAGGTGCACTATTTTATACCTACTCGAGGTGTTGTAGATCTAGATCTCCCTACTTGATAGAATCAAGCTCTACTTGGTGGGGGAGAATGAAATAGATTAGGAAAAAAATTAATTTTGAATTGTTTGATAATTAATTGTGTAATTTGATAATGCTCCTCTAACTTGGTAATTTTAGTCAGTCGAGTTGTTTCATTTGTCGTAAAATTGAGTTTGTAAAAGTGTTAAGATTCTCATGTAATAGTTAACTTTTGATTAATAATAATTCTATTTCCTTTCTCGGTGTGACATGTTTGCTGAGGTTCGTGTTTGACCTGATCCTACCTTACCACCTCAGTTAATTCCATATCACTTTACATTTCTTTCATCTATTTGATGATCTGAATGCAAAAATATGTTTTTGACATTCATTTGTTTAAACTCAACATTTAGCATAGTAATAAACCTAGGTACATATTAAACTTTAAATATTTTTACAATTGGTGTAGAAATCTAAACTCTATAGAAGTCAACACTCTCCATTCGTGAAAAATTTAAATAACAACTTGCTTTGTATCTATCAACTTGGCCGTCCAATCTTTTTGTTAACCTTGAACACTCATTTGCATCTTAATTATCCATCTTTCTTTGGGTAATAATGCCCAATTCCATGTTTCATTCTTTTTTAATTTCCTTTTAAGTTTCATTTTTTCTAATTAATTACATCACTTTGGTTACTCTGAATGTATATGGTTACCCATCCATATCAATTGAAGCTCTAAGAGTGCGTGATTAGTAGTCCTTTTACTTGTTTGACGTTCAATTCTCCCTCAATGGTCTTCCTTAAACTAATTAAGGATCTATTTCCACCTCATGTAGTTCTCCACCTTGATTGGTGTCTCTTCTTCCATTGTTAAGAGCTATCTCCCCATCATTATTGCTTAAAATATCTTTACTTGATGGATACAAAAAGTTGATACTCAAATTCTTGGATGTATTTTACCATGATTGAATTTCATTTCATGTTAGGTGACACAATTGAAACATATAGTTTTGATAAATTACTAAAACTCTATATTGTTTGACATGCTAATCATATTGATGATTATTGTGTCATGTTGACACTTGGACATCAAGATGAATAGAAATAATGCTATATTTTTATTAGTTTGTGCATATAACATCGCCCCCGGGGCATAGTTGAGTTGGTTATGACGGGGTAGACTTGTTGAAGTGGGCAAGGGTTGAATCTCGACGAAGCCGAGACAATGTCCTCCCCCGTAGTGGCCAACTGCAGCTTCTTGATTTACCTCCTCATAGATGGTCGTGGGGCCGATCGTGTGGGGCCGCTAGAGTGGCGGATTCCACCTTTCTTGCTGAAGTGCATATAACGTAATGTCAAAACTGTACCATTTTAGATGAGACTTTTTTTCCTTCTTTATTGACTTTCTCTTTAGGAAGGAGAACTTTGGTAAAGTTGTTGCCATATGAACTAGAGGTCACGAATTCGAGTCACGGAAATAACCTCTTGCAATGCAGGGTAATGCTGCGTATAATAGATGATAAGCTCTCCGCAAGTATACGGAATGTCGTCAAGTAATAAAAGATATCGAATCCACAGGGACCGTGGAATTAATTACTATCCTAGCACAATAAGAGTG